>CABFKP010007074.1:0-10196 GCA_901779475.1 Panagrolaimus davidi
GTTTTAAAAGTAGCAGATGAAACTAAAAACATTGTAGTTTTGTAGTCTTTATTTAATTACGGCTGTTGTTTTGGACGTCGATTGATTTAACGTTGTTCAATAATTTATATAAACAAATTTTTCATCAACGAAAATCATAATAGTAACTATATTTTATGTTTAAAAAGCTTTGTAATGATGTATACCGTTGAAAGAAATAAATTTTTATTGAATAACCATTTTCAGTTTTTTTTAATTATAATAAATTATTGCGACAATTATTACAAATTTTATTTCATTGACAGAAAATATTTTTTTTGTTGATGCACCCGAGAGGGGTTGAACCCACACAATCATTTTAATGACTGGGCGCGTTACACCACTGACGCACCAAATTTACGGTCAATCGATGGAAAAAAATGCGTCGCCGTCATTTTTTCATTTTTTTTTGAAAAAAAAGTGATGGCTGCGCCCCCTAATTATACATCAAGAAAAAATATTCATGGAAAAAATGTATATGAAAAGCTCATTAATTAATAAAAAAGATAGAATCATTTTTCTCAAAAACGTTTAAATTTCAAAAAGAGAATAAATGTTACAAATTCTAATTTTCTTGGAATGTAAAAACACATTGTACAATTTAAATCTCACCAAAACAAAATCCAAAAATCATTGCTTCTTTTTTTGTTTTTGTAAATTTTTTTTTTAATATTCAGCAATTTACGACAAGTTCTTAAAAATACAAACACCTTTTTTGTCTATTGATGACGTTAATAAAATGTTAAAAAAGGGCATTTTCTTTTTTTATTGAATTACTTCCAACAAAACTACATTTCCATGTGTTTTTGATTGTCCTTTGAAATATCATTTAAAAATTTCGACGAACTGTTTGTTGTTCATTTGAAAAAAATTGAATTTTGTAGTTTCAAATTTACTGGTTAAAAAATCCTTCACTTGTTCTTTTAAATTAGCTTTTTTTTACAAAGTTGAAATATTTTTTAATATTTAAAAATACTGAAAAGTAAAAATATTTTTTTTGCGAAAGACCAAACAATATACTTGCTTTTTCTTTGAAAATAAAGACAAAGAATTTAAATGTAAAATATTTGCGAAAAAAAGAAAAAAAAAGCTTTCCTGTGCAAAAATTTCGAATAAACGCCCTTTTTTGACATTTATGTGTTTTTTTAAGAAAGCAATGCCTTTTTTTCATTTGCCAAAACCTGGATTCCTTGAAAAATGTGTAAAAGTTGTCTTTTTTTTATTTGAATATTTTGAATATATGCTTCCGAAATAGACTTTTTTTCAACATTAACTTTTTTGAGTAGGAAATAAAATGCGTGAAGATTTGCTAAAAAGTTTTTAAAAAAGACACTTTGAATTTCACCGAGAGCACATTTTTTAAATTTTATCAAAGACTGTTGCACACTCAAAAAGATCCATACATGTTTTTGTAAATCAATAATTTTTTCAAAAAACAAAATCAAAAATGGTTTTAAAAAAAAGGGATATTCTATTTAAAAATGTAAATAATATGTAGTTACTTCCTTAAAAATAATTACATTTTGGCATTCCACATTTATTTTTAAAAAATCAAATGATGTTTGTTTAATATTGCTTTTAAAATAATTATAAAATAATCAAAGACAATTTTTATTAATTTTGTAGAAAAAAGAAGTAAAACAATGTTGTTTATTTGTTATTTGCTGTCTTTCGAAATTTTGAATAAAAGGAAAACTTAATAAAAGTGTGTATCTTTGGATTATAGAAAAAAAATCGGCATTGTAAGTAAAACAAAAAATAGCCAAAAAAGCCCCTTTTTACATTTTTTTTAAAGAAAGCAATGTGTTTTTGTTTGCCGATTCCATCTTTTAAATATGTTCTTTCGTCTTTGACTTTTTTCTTCATAACAACTCTCAGATAAAATATGCAATAAGAAAAATAATTTTAAAAAAAAAACTTTCTATGCTTATTCCTTGTCAAATATGGAATATTTAAATTTTTTATACATATTTTTTTAAACAATTTTTAAACTAAAAAGTTGACAACTGGTTTCTTCTTCCACTGCAAATTATGCAAATTTATGCCTTGATAAAACAAGAGCTGTATACATTAATAATTTAAAAAAAATTGTTTGATTTAATTTATATTTGAACGAATGAATCAATTATCTTTTATTTTTTCAAGAGAATATTTTATCGAAATTTTTTTTTTGCAAAAGTACGAAAGCGACATAAAAGGCTTTAAATAAAAAGAATCCATTCCTTTGATAACTCGCCAAGAAATAATTGATTTTTTTTAAAATTGTAAACTTATTTTAAAATGAAATATATAAAAACTCTTTCAAACAAACAATTAATGTTTTTCTCTAACTGCTCAATTAAGGAAAAACATTATTTTATGATTTTTCTGAAATTGGTAATACAAGCTTGCACATTACAAATTTTTTTATTTGAGTAAAAACATATCATTATCGTTTTCTCGAATACCAAATAACATCGATGTTTTTTAATGCAAAAACTATTGTTTTTTTAGATAGATGTTTAAATGTTTTTAAAGCAAAAAATAATAAATTTCTGAGTATTTCGAAAAAACAAAATTAAGATTTTAAACATTTATTGTCATCTGATACATCAATTATTTTTAAAAAAATCTATTTTTGCAGTGAAAGAATTACTGTGCCTTTTTGTAATTTTAATTCATTTAAAATCTATTTTAAAAAAGAACATTTAAATATTCAAATGTGTCTAGACTGAAATATAGTAATACCGACTAATTTGTTTGCAGACAAAAGCGCCAAAAATTAATCAAAGATTTTTCTTCGAAAAGATCGATTTTTTGGGATGAAATAAAGGGATGACATTTGTTTTCTTTAAAAACACTATTACTTTTTCCATCGATTTCGAAATCGTTTTGTGTAAAAGAAAAATGTTTCAACTCTTGCTTTTCACACGTGCAAAAAATTCTAGGCGCAAAAAAAAACGAAATGTCAGTTTCTGATTCTTTTTTTTGCAATAAATATTCAGCTTTTATTTTACAGTTTTTGAATATTTTTTCTTTATTTTTGTTTTATTTTTTTTGATCAAAGCTAATAATTTAAAAGATGCTACAAACTTTGTTCGTAAATTTCCAAAAACAATGATAAAAGCTCCGTACAGCAGCTCAAAATCATTATTAAATTAAAGTTTGATACATAAAAATGCAAAGAATTATTTTTTTAAACAAATAAAATGTATGTTTTGTTTCGTTCGAATAAGTCAAAAAGAATTCAGCTTTCTTCCTTTCTCNGAATTCAGCTTTCTTCCTTTCTCAAAAAAAACTTTTCTGTCTTTGTCAACAAAAACTTTAGGTGTAATGATTGAATCAAGATTTTTTCCTGAATTTTCATTTACAAATAAGAACTAAAAACAAGGTTGGCAATATTTTTTTTTTGTTTTTTCAAGAAAAATCTTTGTCGTTTTTTTCAAAGTTTTTCAAGAAAAAAAACAAGAAAAATACTTACAAAAATTGGTTATTTTTGTAACGCAAAAATTATAGTTTTTACTAAGCAATATTTAATTTTTTTAAAAACAAAAAATAACAAATTTTAAAGAATTTTGAAACAACGAAATTACAATTTTTTTTAAAATTGTAAGTTTGTTGTTATTGCCATGCGACAATTTTTAAAAGTATTTCCTCTTTCAATGAAATTTTTTAATTTTTATTTATTTAAATTTCTTTAATAAATATTTAAATATTCAAATTTTTCTAGCTTGAAAAAAATTAATACTGACGTTTGTAGACAAAAGCAATGTTCACAATTTTCTTCAAAAAGACTGGTTTTTTGTAGATGAAAGAAAGGACTGACATTTGCTTCGTTTAAAAACACCACTATTTTTTCTTTCCATCAATTTGGAAATCGTTCAATGCTGCACATTTTTATTTTGTCTCTGCGGTCATTTTTTTCAAATTTTTTCTGTCACAAAATTAAATGAGTCTGTTTTTTTGAAAAAAATTTGGTTGGATTTGAATATTTGAGCACAAAGTCACTTTATTATTACAGTAACCGTTTTTGGATTAATAATTATAAAATAAAATGTTAAAACTGCTGAAATGCTTTTATGTCAAGGACAAAAGCAAAGAAGTTTGACTGAACATTATTTAATAACAACAAAGAATCAATCTGATCAACTACAGTTTTAAAGTAAAAATTAAAAATTTATAAATGTTTTATAAATACTTGCGTTTTCAATATTTCCGAAAGCTATGTTAATTTTTTACAATTATTCTAAAATTGTTATAATTACCTTTAAAATTTCGAATACACAAAAATGGGTAATTAAATAAATATCAAAATTAAGCATAAGTTTTTTTTTGACATAAGCATAAAGAATAAGATCCCAGTTTCAGATGAAACATTTATATTTTATTCCCTTCAGTGACAAACTTTTGCTAATTAAAAGAAAATGAGGTTGCCATTATTGGGGAAATGTTTGTTTATTCTTTAATTCGACAATTATAACATTTAAAAAAGAATGCAATCAAGATCCCCTTTTTCATTTTAAATATCACATGCACAAAAAAACACTGTGTTTAATATTATAGGATGACTGTAACATTAAAGATTTTTAAGCAGTAAAATTGGATCAGAAAAGATAAAAAAGGTTTTTGAAATCTATCATTATTTATCTATAAATAACAAAATTCAAAAATGGAGTCATCAAAGATTCTGATATTTTTTTATAAACTTCAAAATTATATTGTTTGACAGAGTAAAAAATGATTAAATTTAGTCATTTGCATATTTATAAACAATAAAGAAACAAATGATTTTTGTTTGATTATTGATTTTTTGAAAATATTTAAATTATTTATTAGATATTCCAAAACATTTTTCGTTAATTCTGCACGAAAAAAGTAAAACAATGTTTTTTTAAACTATTTGTTTTTTTTGAAACTTCGAAAAAAAAGGAAAGCTAACGAAAAGTCTGTTTCCATCAATTGTGAAAAAAAAGAATAGCATTCTAAAAATAACAAAAACCAGCGAAAAAAGTCCCTTTTTGATGTTTTTTGTTTAAAGAAAGCAATGTGTTTTTGTTTGCCAATTTTATCTTTTAAATTTGTGCATTCGTCTTTGACTTTTTCTTCATTACAAAATCTGTCACATAAAATAGGCAATAAGAAAAAATGAATGGCTGACATACAAAACTTTCTTTGCTCATTTTTTGTCAAATGTAGAATTTTTAATTTTTTATACATTTTTTTTAAACATTTTTTAACATAAAAAGTTGACAACTGTTAAGGTTTCTTCTTAGTTTCCACTGCAAATTGTGCAAATTAGTGATCAGATAAAATCAGAGCTGAAAACATTAATAATTTAAATAAAATTACTTAATTTAATTTACAATTTGAATGAATGAATCAATTATCTTATAATTTTTCAAGAGAATATTTTTTCGAAAAGACACATTCTTTTTAATTTAAATAAAGTTTTTTAAAAATGGTTTCATTATGGAAATATTTAAAATTAGTATTTTATGAAGAGTTTTGTTCAGTCTCCCCCAATTAAAACTGATACTAATAATCAATGAACAGAACGTTCCTTGCTTTGTAAAGTAATAAAAATGATTAATAAAATAAATTATCCGGATTCGCTTTATTTTTTTGATTCAAAACTTCGAATTAGTATTAAAAATATCAGCCAAAAAACCACAAAAGGTAATCATATTATTGCGAGCGCTTGACTAAAAAACCAAATCAACAAAAAACTTGTAAAAAGAATGTACGCTTAGTTTAATCAAAAACGTCCATGGAAGATTTTTCAATTTAATAATTTCTGTTACCGTAAAATTTATTACTTTCAAAAAATTTTGTGACATTTGTTACAGTTTTATATGACACATTAAAATTAAAATATCCAAAAAATAAGAGATCATAATTTTTTAGTTTTGCAAAAAATGCAATCAATATTTATTTGTTCATTGACTCTTTTTCTTTCGAAATTCTAACTAAAAATGAAAGAATACATCGACGCCTTTTAAAAATCAAAAAACGTCCTTTTTTGATTTTCGGGTTTTCTCTTTTTTAAAAAGAATAATATTTGCCGAAAAACATTTGTTTTCTTTCTTCAATGATTTGCACATATGGGACTTTTTTCTATTTGAATATTTTGAATACAAATTTTTACAACCAAATTATTTTAATTTTTTATTAAAGGATTGATCATTTTTTGAGAAACTAAAAAAATAATAAAAAGGTTCAAAAACAATTTTCCAGAAGTTTTCAGCGTCTCCATGCAATATTAAATTAAAAAAGAGCGATTTTAAATACTCCAAAAAACAAACATTCGAGTTCCATTTACTAAACTTTAGTATTGAAAAAAATTTAAATTTTGCTTTTTTTACATGTTTAAAAATCTCTAATTTTTTGTTGTAGTACTTTGGAACAAGTACACACCAAAAAAATTCATGAAAAAATAGGTGATCATCTTTATCGAAAACCGTATTTGCCTTTATAAAAATACCAAAACGTAATATGTTAAAAAACTTAACAACCAAAAAATTTTACATGATCATTATCAGGTTTTTGTATGTAATTGGTTGTAAATGGAGTCATTTTTATACACATTTCATCCAAAATCATTTAAAAGAATAATTAATTTTTTATGAATATTCGTGTTACGACGACTTTAATGCTTCCGATAATTTTCAAAAAACATAAAAAACAACAACCATTGTTTTCATTGCTTGTATCACCAAAATCTTTTGTTTAACATTGCTAATTCAAGTTTGAAAATTTTTTGTTTAAAGATTTTTTTGATCGGATTCTTATTTGTTCTTTTTCCCTATTTTTTTTCTACATCAAAATCAAATTTGTTTCGTAAATTATTTTTGTGAGTGATTTATTTACAAAGTGTTCATAAATTGCTTTTCATTATTATTTTGTTGAATATTACATTTGTAATGTTGGAAAACCTTTATAATTGTTTTTTTATTAATATTAAATGCACCGATTTATTTATTTTATAAATATTCGATTACTTAAAATCATAATTAACAATTTATCATGTGTAAAATGCAAATGTTGAAAACAAAGGCGCCTGTTTTATTTAAAAATGATAAGAAAACTTTTCATACATAAAAAAAGAAGTGAATTTTGTCAAAAAAAATATTTATTACTTTCAATAATGAAGGATATATTGCTTAAATGCCGTTTTTTATAGATTATTAAAATATTTAAAATACATAAACATATATATTTTTTTTGCAGAAAGAAAACCAGTCAATGCATTCTTCTTTGCGATTTTTGTTTTTAAAAAATAAGAATACAAAAAAGATATGTGTTGCTTGATTTTTGCGAAAAAAGTAAAAAAAAATGATGTTTGGTTTTTAGTTTAGATAAAGAAACATGTTTTAATTTGCTTAAAGTTATTTTTCAAATATGTGCAAAAGCGAGCATTTTGTATCTGAATATTTTAAAAATTACTTTTACAAACAAACTTCCGTTATAAATTTTGATAAAAACTACTATTAATTTTTTGGTCGAAATTTTAATTTTAATTAGATTGTTAAAGTATTAAAAAAAAATTAAAAGTCTTTAGTTAACTGGCACAGAATTTCCAAATCAGGATTTGTTATTCAAATTAAATGTTTCAGAATTAATAACAACTAAGATCCAGTTCAGCAAAATCATAAAAAAAAATATTTCTCTTATTAAATAGTTAGAGAAAAACGTTATTTGTTTGTTTAAAAGAGTTGTATATTTTATTTTAAAATGAATTTACGTTTCAAATGAGAATCAGTTATTTCTTAGCAAGTTATCAAAGAAACGGATTCTTTCTATTTAAAGTTTTTTTAATCGCTTTTGTATTTTTCGAAACAATTTATCATAAATGAAATTAATGCAAGTTTTTCATGTGCTTTTTTTCATCTGAACGTATAAAAAAATGAGGTGAGTATAAAAATTAAAAATCCATCATTACATAAAACGAAAAGAAAAAGTGCATAATTTATTTTGAAACAAAAATCAAAAAAATATTAATTCGTAAAACGAGAAGGAGCATCATTTTTTATTATTGAAAAAAATTGACCAAATTAAATAGCAACAAAAATTCTAAAACGGGAAAGGCTTAGCCAATAATTTCGTTAAGGGTATTCAAAAACATTGATAAAATAATGAAAATTTAATCATTCTTCACTAGAAAAAAACAGGGTTTTGTTTATTTTTTAGATTTTCTGTTAAAAGGAGTTTACGGGTACTGGAAATTCAGTGATGACCTATTTATAAAAAAATTTTTTTTTCCTTCTATATTCTTTTTATAGAAAAACTAATTCTCATAAAAAACGACCCTTCGCCGTTTTGTCTTTGGCAAATTTTTAGGATTTCTTTTTTCCGTGAAATATTTTTTCGAATAAAATCGTTTCATTGAGATTCAGAATAGTTCGCTTTTATTACAAGATTCAAAGCATGAAATCTTTATTCAAGATCGGAATCCAATGGGAAAGTTTTAGAAGAATTAATTTCAATTTAACAAAAACAGTCTGTTAAAAACTAATACTAAAAAAGATTCTCTACTATTTATTAGAACTTTTTTTCTGATTCTAAATGAATGTGTGAAACAAAGCATTAAGATTGTGTTAAAAATCAAAATCCACCAAAATTAATTACGTGAAACTTTTCTACCTCTTTTGTATTTTAAAGATTTTTTACACACAAAAAATGTCATAAAAGAAAACAAATCACAAATTTGTCCAAAATGCAGAGTTTATTTTCAAACCAAAATCAAAAAAATATAAATACATAATTTATTGTAACATAAGACGAGAAAGAGTATGGAAACGAAGTGGAGGCTGAGACGGTTGCAATTGCATTTGATGTGGATGACGATAAACAACACTTGTTGATGGCATAGATGGTTGTATCAAATATGGAGGATGATTTAAAGAAGAATATTCACTTCGTGGCGGCATATGTTCCACATTTGATCCAAAAGAAAAGGCGTTAGAAGCAGTAGGCAGTTTGACTTCTTCTTCCTTAATGATATGATTACGAAAGCATTTCAAAAGACGTTCTTCTGGAATTAATTTATATTCGTAAACAGTTATATCTTCCACAATTTTAAATATGTGGACGAAATTAATTCGTCTGTAGATGAAAAATTAAAGATTGAAAAAATGGAAACGCTGTTGACGTTGCCGAAATTTTTTAAATATTAATGTTGTTGTCAAAAATAGAAACATTGTTAATAAAATATTATGAATAAAAAAATACAAATTTGCTAAAGGTTAAACTAATTTTTAGATAAATTTATTTCATCAAACATTTTAGCAGAGCAAAAAAATATTTATCGATTTTAAATTAATGTGATGTTTGAAGTCATCTCGAAAGAAATAATTATTTATTGTTCCTTTGAATTTTGCAATCCGTTTAAAATTCATTTTTATTCATAGTTTCAAAAACAACATTTTGGATAAAAAATTCAGAAATAAAGTTTCATAATCATTGTTTCATTTTTTTATAAATATATAATATTATACCTGATTATCCTTATCAATGAAAAATATGAGTGCTTTTGATCTCCAATGAATCAGCAAGTACCAAATAAAATCCGTGGTGGTTGTTTAAAAGTGACGCGTAAAGCTTTTTTTCGTGGCTTTTGTTTCCTTCGAGTAAGATCGGAGAAACCAATCTTCGTCATTTTAATTTTAATTCTCTCTGATCAAAAAAAGCAATTTTGCAGACGTCGTCATAATTCATCATGGACCCGCGGTGAACAATACATCATGGACTCATGATAACAAACATAAGCTAGTACTGATAAGATTTGACGCAATATAAAAATAGCTGCAAAATAATGTTTTTACATCATCACTTCCGATTATTTTTCACAGTTCCAAAATTTGAAATGTTTATTGTTTTTATTTTTGCATTATTTTTGTGTGAATGTAATGGACAAGATTTAAGATCTATAAATATAAAAGAAAAATTAGAAATTGTAAACAGTTTCGGAAATTACGATAATTCAAATTTACTTCAACCGTTGACATTTTTGAAACATCGTAAATTTTATGGGCACCTATCGTCAAGATTAGCTGCAGATTTTCCGGATTTCATTAAAAATATCACTGCCGAATGTGGTGAAGATTTGTTACTTATTGGAATCGCGTCCATAGATAAAAATAATACACCTCAAGAATTGGCAGATGCTTTAACACAAAGTAATTAAATTTTTTATAGCGCTC
>CABFKP010007084.1:0-10192 GCA_901779475.1 Panagrolaimus davidi
AAGTTGTAAACTGCACTTTTCCGTCCATTATAGCTGAAAGTGAAATGTGAAAATGTTTAACTAAAAATGTAATTCAATTTTCTTAAAAATTTTTAAAAAATTCAAAAAATTGCAGCCGTTAATATAAAGCAAAAAATCTGGACTAACCAAAAAGAATGGTTTAGTTTAAACCAAATGAAAGACAGACCACTCCAACCATTTTTTCCATATAAAAGCAATCAATTTTTCTTTCAGCGGACGCATTCATCTCTTTTTCTCTTCCACCTAAACTAAAATATCACAAGAGAACTTTGACCAATTTTTCTTTTTTTAAAATTTAAATGGAGCCATGTTGAAGATGGAATTTCGCTTTTCCAATTTTTTAATATTTTTTATTTTTATTTTTATTTAAAGCCTTTTATCTGTCACGTAGGACGAAAGGGGCCAACAAATTACACCACATATCAGAAACACAATATTCAAACAATTCAACAGACGTTTTATTAGCAAATTTAGTCAGGTCATCAATCCATCGAGTTGGAGGACGACCAACAGGTCTTTTGACATCAGGAGTCCATTCAGTTAGCATACGATTCCAGCGATCATTCGGAAGAGACATTAGCTTTCGAAGATAATTGAATTTTCTTTCACGAGATAGTTGTACGATATCTTTGAGATATTCCAGATGAAAAAAATACATTTGAAAAAAATGTTACTGAAATTACAAATGTCTCAAAATTTTCAATATTGTACTCGATTTCCACGTTTTTTCCATTTGAAAAAGTAAAAATAACACGAAACAAAGAAATTAACACAAAACCTAATAAAAAAATTGCTTTAGCAATTACCAATTTTGTAATAAAAGGTTTTGGACTAATTACAATCAATCCATAAACAATTAAAAATAATAAGCAAAAAATTGAAAAAATTGCTAAAAATGTTGGGAGGAACACAAATGCAAAACACGGAGTTATAACATCAAAAGGTGTAGAATTTGAATAAATTGGAAGAAATAATTTTGATTTACATGGAAAAGTTTCATTAAAAATTGAAGAAGTTGCATTTTGTTAAAAAAGTTAAGTTTTTAGAGTGCTAACAGACAATATAGCATTACCTTTTTACAGCTACTTTTTTATTAGTCAATAAATTTAATTGTTTTTTTCGTACGTGCATATGATCAACAAAAATAAAATTTTTTTCAACTTCAAATTCCATTTTTTGTTTACATTTTTGATTAGAGCTTTCTTTGAAGAGATTTAAAAAACCATTGCATTTAAATGTGGCGTTTTTTATTTTCGCCGTAATCGATAGCACAACTCTAAAGTTAAAGTTGTATGAAAGTATAAAACGCTTAAATAATAAATAAAAAAGACGGGTTTATTGGAGCATAAAAACTATTAAAAAATGATAAAAAAAGAATGGCATTATTACGATTTATGAGCACTTTTAATGAACGCTAGAAATTCGCGTTCTTCGTGACAGACACAGCCAGAAGATTCTTATGAGAAGCATCTTCTATCATATGATTTGCATTCTTTTCATCTATCAGCCATTTAATAATTTCTTCATTATTATTATTATATGCTGCATGTAATAATGTTGTGGCATATGAATTGCCTGAAATGTTAATTCTTTTTAAAAAAATACACTGTTTCATTGCAAGATAAGACTAGTAAGAGAGGACAAGACTACAGATTCATTTTCTAATACATTAGAAAGGACTTTGCGCAGAATTTAGTAGAAAAATAAATTTCTAACAAAACGGTTCATCGGATAGTAAAAATAAAATAATAATTGCAAGTTAAGCCACATGATGGTAACTTACGTTTCATGAAAAAGCGGCAGTTTGATATTATTTTATCAGCTAAACCGTGTTCATCTGGAAATAAATTATTCACTTTTTGAACAAAACAATTGTTGTAATAATCAATAATTGATTCTTGATTAATATTAGATGCAAGATATTCTTCGATTTCGTTCATCATCAAAGATAATTCTTTAATTTTTCTGTTTTGCATTATTGTCTCCCATTTATTTTGTTCATATACAATTTCATCTATGCTTCTTAAAAGTATATAAATTGCCAATTCATCGTCTCTTTTTGAATATTCAAGTATATTTTCTGCTTCCAAGTATGCGTCCCTGACATTTATTGCCAAATTTAAGTCGTCAATTCTTTCAAAGTAATTCAGTTTACTTATTAGCTGTTTCATATCGTCGGCATATAAACTTTCGAAACAATTTTCTATTTGAGTCAAAAATTCCGTACATTTGTTTTTTTGCAAACATTTGTAAGACATGCTTTTTAAAAATGTCCCCTCATTTAACAAAAATTTTGTCATTTCCATATCATCGTTTTCAACGGCATAAGATAGTGGTGCTCTACCTTCCTTATCCTTGTTATAAATATTTGAGTATATTAATAACGTTTTTACAGAGCTAACATTTTTTGATTTTACAGCATGATGCAACAAAGTCCAACCATTTTTGTCTTTTAAAGAAGCAATCTCATTTCCAGAAAAGTAGTTATTTTCCCCATTATTAATCTCAAATATTTTTTTATTTGGATTTTTGGCATCATCAAATAGTCTATCAATACCTTTGAACAAATTTTCTACTTCTTCATTTTTTTTCGCCATTGATTTTGGAGTTTCGCCTTTAATATTTTCAATATTATAATAAGCTCCGCTTTTTAATAGCGATTTTACAGCATCAAAATTTTCTTGTCGAGCAGCCAAATGTAAAGGTGAATTTTTTTCTCGATCAATAAATGTTAGGTTATCTGCATTGTGAGACATTAAAATTTCAACAATTTCATGTAAGTTATTTTTACGTGCGCTAGAAAGTGGCAATTTTTCCATTGAATCTTTTAAAAAAATATCAGCACCTTTTTGAATAAGAAATTTAAGTAAAAGAACATCATTTTCAGAGATTGCATGATGAAGACGTGGTTTACCATTTGTTATTAAATTAATGTCAAAAGCTCCAAAGTTGTTATAATATTCTTTCATTGTTTTTGTTGCATTTTCCGATCCAATATATTCGCATTTTTCCAAAAATAATTTAATTATTTCGTCATTATCATTTTCAACGGCAAGCATAAATGCCGTTTTGCCATTTTCATATGGTTTATTTGCATCATTAAACCCATTTTCCATTAAATATTCTAATATCTTTTTATTGCATCTACATTTAGTGGCAACAAACAAAGCATCTTCTGCACCACTTTCAACAAAATAAAAATTCTTTTTTGATTTATTCACTATCATTATTGTCTTCAATGATCCCCCGTGTTTTATGGCCGAACATAAAGGATCAGAAATATCATTGAGATAATTTTCACATATTACTTTGAGGAGTTCTTTTTGGTTCTGGTGACACGCATCTTTAAAGAAATCATGAATCATTTTAGTATCTTCTATATTCTTAGGTTCACTTTTCAATAAATATTCTAGTAGAAAAGAGTGAACATTTCCTTCGGTTTTCATTCTGCTTAATATCATATTTTTATGGAGCATTTGTTCATTTTCGTTGTTAATATTTTTAAAAATTTCTTTAAAAATTGCTAGTTTTTCTGAATTGGTTAGATCTAATCTGTAATATATGCCATTCATGAAAAAGTCAATCCATACTTGAACATTTATATGTTCAATTGAATTTATCATAAAAAATATACTTTCAAATGAAACGACATTCAACAGTTTTTGAACACTTGCGAGATTTTTAGAAAATAATAGTTTGTAAGCATTGGATTCCATCCTTTCTTGAGAGGAGTATTTTGACAAAAGAGATTTTTCTATAATTTCTTTCAAAGGAATTTGTTCTAAATTAGATTTTACACTTTTGCTATACACATTTTTTATATCATTAAGGAAAGCAGCAAGTGACAAATTTGTTGGTAATATGATATTGTTTAGCGTTTCATTGACAAATTGTGACAAGTAATATAAAGAATTGTAACCACTATGTGGACTACAGCATTCAATCAAATCAAATATAAAGCATATTAAGAAAAGAACAACTTTTGGTTGTTTATACTTGACAGCATAAGTTAAAAGTGTTTTGTTAGATGAATCAAAATTGAGAAGATCATCGTTAAAGTCTTTGCTGGTTATAAATATATTGACACAATTGACTAATCCACATTTTACAGCAAAATATAAAATACTTTCACCTTCTAATTCCTTTTTTAGTTTTAAATTGTATATTTTAGATTTTAACAAATACCTGAAGCATTCAACAAATAATGAAACATCGTTTTCAAGGATTTTCTCAGCTTCTTTGAAAGCTTCGAAAGCCTTTTGTGATGACAAATGAATTTTATCAGCTAGAAAACAAGCAGCAAAATATTCCGCATATGTTAAATGACCAAAAAGTGGATATCCGCCATCATTAAAGCTATCAATTATTCCAATATTTTCAGCTCCTTCTTTAAATTCTGCCATCCATTTATTTTTCAATTCTAATTCACTGTCTGCTAACAAACTTGTAGTTTTATCGGCACCACCTAATAAAGCCAAAAATCCAAGTATTTTGTGAACATTGTTTTCATATTGAAAGGATTCATTTTTTAATTTTCTTTCGTAAGGTGTGTTTGAAAGAACTCCTTTTTCATGAAAAAAATGTTTTTCCACTTTCCTTTTGAAAAAATCTTTATACAATGTAAAAATATTGTCAAGTTTACCTTTTAAATTAGGCTTATGTGGTGCTTGTAGCATTTCAACGTATTTAAAACAAGAATGCCAAGTATCTTCCTGTACATCACCAATGTTTTCTTGAAAAATTTCTGCCAACATTTTGATTTGTAATGGTATACCGATGATATCACCTATTTTTTTACATGCTTCATCGATCAGCGTTCGTGCATATATTTCTACCCTTACTTGATTTGGCATTTCATATCCTTTTTTCTTTTTCCATTCATTTAACCAAAATTGTATCAAATATGTTTTCTGATCCTTTTTATCAAAGGGCTTCAATTCATATGCACATGTGTTAAATTCCTGCTCCAAATAATTTTTAAAATTTGGTCTTGTAGTTATCCAAACTTTATTATTTTTGTTTTTTGTTAATATCTTAATTAAAGTCATTACTTCATTTGAAAAATCAGGATTTATTTCATCAAAGCCATCAAATAAAAATAACATGTGACCTTTTGTAAAAAAATAATAAAACACCTGGTTTTCAAAGTTCAAGTTTGAAATATCTGGTTCTTTATCATTTAATAAAGATTCCAAAACAACTTTTCCAAAATCATTAGAACCAAATTTGTCAAATTTTAAATAAACATCTTTTGGGTGCAAATTCTTTATAGTGTATTGAATTTGTGAAAGCGTTTCAACATATTGAGTTAAATTAATTCGAATTTTCCAAATTCTTGTACATGTATTATCGTTGAAGATTTTAGCAAAATTGCTCAAAAGTGTGGTTTTTCCCATTCCTGCTTTATCAGCAATGATAACGATTTGATTTTCTTTTACATAATCAAAAAAATAAGATTCATTGACATAATAGCTTTCCGTTGAAATGTTACTTTTTTCAACAAAATCGTAAAATACTGGAAATAACATTTTTCCTGATGGAACATAAGAACGAAACCAAAAGAATTTACCACAATCAAACTTTAGCCAATGTATATAACATTCTGGATGGTTTTCACAAATTTGTTGAAATTGTTCCTTTTCTTCAATAATATCATTCCCATTGATAAGATTGCAGTGTTTAACATAACAAGAACATGCTAATAATATTTCTGTTTCTGGTGCTTCAAATGCAAAGATATGACCATTTAACTTTTCCACAATTTTGCACATGTTTTCCATTTGAATTAAACGAATTTTTCTTGGAACAAAACAATCAAATTCTGACTTCTTAAATCCAGGAAGTGGTTGACCAACTTTAATTTCTTTATCACAAATAAATTCTTCTAATATTTGAGAATTTAACATGTTTGAAGCATCGTTTTTATCTATGACATTTTTTAGAAAAGTATTTTTCCCTTGAAAATTTATAACAAAATTTTCCATAACTGCGTTTTGTGAAGCTATTGTTAAATCTTTGAAATCTGTCTTATCAAAGTATTCGTTAACAAAAAAATTTTCGCAATTAAAACTTTCAAAAATTTTTGTCAGTAAGCTTTCTTTATCATCTGAAATAACAATAATTTGCTTTTCAGATTTTTTAATAATGTCACATAAAGTCTCGCAAAATTCTGCAACATTTGAATCTGCTCTTTTATCAACAATAATTATTACGTCAGCAGTAGATTTAAAGGCGTTTGAAATAAATTTCTCTAGAATTCCTTTTTTCTTAGCATACTCCATTCGTAACAAAGATGTCAATGGACAAAAAATGAAGCTATCAAGTTTTTCGTAGAAAGATTTAACAGATTGTGCAACTTTAACTGAAGATAAGGTCAGCTCATTGGTTTTTACAATCAATATCTTCTTTATTTTTGTGGCCAAAAATGAAGTTACCGTTTCCAAAGTGTTGTTAAAAGTAAGTTCGTATTCCTCAAGCTTATTGCAATATTGAACAGTGCAACCAAGTTGAAGTTTGCTTGAAAGTTTTGATTTAGTATTTTCCATAAATGTTTTTATTTTGTTGCGATTAAGAAATTGTTCACCTTCTTCTTTTGCCCAAGTTAAAATATCTTGAAATAGATCATTCGTCATAAGATCAGTTTCAAGCAAGCTGAATTCTTCTCCTATTTCATGTGACACCTCATTAATTAGCTCTTCTTCTTTTGGGGATGTTACAAAATACAATATTTTAAAAAAATTTTCAATATCAGTGATAATATCTCCTTCCTCTTTTAAGGTATGAAAAAATGGAGGATAATTTTCAATCTCGATGGTGTAACATTTTAAGTCATTTGGTTCCATAGATTGAAATACTTTTTTCAAGTTTGTTATAAAGTTTTGAGCTAAATTGTTTGAAAACTTTTTATTGCAATCAAAACAATCAGCCATAAATTTTATTTGGTTTCGTTGATCAGTTGCTTCAAAAATGCTTCCATTTAAAGCTGAGATTAAACCATTCAAATTTTCGTATTCTTTGTAATTTTTTTGATCAAATTTAATAGTTTTCTGATTTTCGTTTTTAGCTTTTGTGAAAGCATGTTTTATAGCATTTACTAGCAAGTTCATTTTTGTTAAATCTTGTTTGAATTTTATTACTGTATTTTTGAGTTGCGCTTCCACAAATATTGTCAAAAACATTTCACGAAAATACTGATGTGATGGATGTGTAACGAAATGAGCAGTAAATTTTAATTCACCCATACCCGCCCGTTCAAAAACATTGTTCAAAAATGAATGCATTGAATCAATATATGTTCCCAAAGGTTGTTTGTATAAAATATAATTAACAAAAGTTGTTGCAACATCTTTAGCTCCATCATCAGTTTGATCATCGATTTTTATATTTTTAAAACCATCCAAAATCTCCACAGCATTGGTTACTGAAAATCGATGTGTTTCAAGACTTTTACATACACATGTCTTGTATCTCTCAAACAAGATAAAACGGAAGTTGCTGGCATTTGTTGATAAATTTTTATTTTCAAGAAAATTGGAAGTAAATGCGTATTCATTTTGATATTTGACGTAACTGTTTAAGTTTTCAAAGGTTCGAATAGGTATCGGTAAATTCTTATCAAGAATGTGATCAGCCAGCGTTTGAGCAGTTTCTTTCGAATTTGCCGAAGTTGGTCCACTCATATTTTTTAAAACTTCGATAAAATTCTTTTCAAATTTAATATGATCACTATTAATAGTGTGTATTGTCTTTAGAGCTTCTGTAAAATGAGTATTGAACTCTCTAATCTCATCATTTTTGAGCTTAGTAAAACCTTGATTTTCTTTTAACAGTCGAAAATTTTCCTGTTCTTCAGTAACGCCTTCTTTCAACAAAACGTTAAAATACGATGAAATCCAATAATTTTGTAAATCCATTTTACGTCTCCTGAAAATACAATTAGCCATTTCTTTTGCCAATAAATTTAAATTTGTTAATTCTTTTAGTTTTTTTTCTAGTTCTGGACACGTTTTTGTAGATTTCAAATGATATTTCTTCCATGCTTTCTTAGATTTTGCATCATAAAATATATCGTCTTTATCATCATCATCATTTGAAACTTCATTAAATATTAATGAGTTTTCGTTTTTTCTCAGGATTAAAGAGTTAAACGGTAGGTTGGTGCATAAAATTAAATCATTAATCTCTATTTGGCTCAATCTTTGCTTCATTTTCCGATAAGAAATAAAATATTTGGGTAAGTTAAAAATATCTTTTTCATAATTACTAACAAAATCTTTGTATTTTAAAGCTCTATTTTCAGATCGATGTTTTGCCTGCAAATAACGACCACATCTCTTTTGATTTTTAACATAATGAAAAATGATATCGTCAAACTTTTCAGCATCTTTGATTTCAATACCAAGTTCGAAGAATTCATAACGATCATTTTGAAAACCACGCCATAAAATAAGTAGTAACAGCTTTAACTGATAAATACAACCGGTTAAATTTTGTTTGAAATCTACAAAAGGGATAAAAAAAGGTAAAACGTGTTATGCTAATTTTGACAAAAGCTACTTTCCCAAAAATTAAGAAACTGTTAGCGCTATACTGATGCCCTAAAAATTAAAAAAACGATTCCCGCATGTTCTTTAGAAAAGCAATAGATTTTTGGATTTTTAGTAGCATATTTTAATTTACAATAAAATACCTATTTTGAAAATTTAGAAGGTGTCAAAAATTATTTTAAAAAGTTAAGCAACCTTTTTTATCGTCCGGATTTTCATCATTTTCCATCGCTTTATTTACTGTAATAGCCAATACCCTAAAATAATATTCAAATTATCTTCAAATTTTTTCACAATTTTAAACGAGTACAATAAAAAAACTGGTAATCGGAAAAATGTCAGAATTATAAGCAGAAACATAAAAAAACAGATTTGATGGACCTTATCTATATCAAAGTGCAGTTATTTGAAGAATCAAATTGTGCATTCCTTCAGTACCACAAAGAAATGGAAAAATTTGAAGATTGATTTTTTGTGCATTGCTATGTACTAACAAAAAATGCATTAGCTTTTGCTTATCAGCACTTTTAATTCTCTTCTTTTCAACATAAAGCTTTTTAAAGAATTAAATACATTAAATCGATGTGAAGAAATTATAGGTTTGTAACTACACTCTGAAAAATTATATTTTTTAGAAAGTATTAATAATTTAAATAAAATAAATTATGGCTGTTATAAAGGAGCACCAAAAAAACAAAACTTATAAAATGTAATAAAAAATCGATCATGAAGAATACTTAGCTTTTTAACTGTAATTAAAACAGAGATAGAAAATGTGACATAACTTCCGAAAATAATTTTTACAGCTTAAAAAATTATGCAAAAAATACATAAATTTTCATCTTATTAAAATTGTTAACTGCTAAAAATATAGCTAGATATTGGCAATAAATCAATTTCAATTTAAGGAAGAACCACCAACACTCAAAACAAAAACAAATCTTTTTTTACTATACTTACATTCAAGATCCTTGTTTGTAAGAGGAAAATTTTTTTTGAACCATTAAAAACAATGATCTTAAATTTTTAAAAACGAAAAAAATTTCGTTTTTAGATATAGTTTAAAATATTGGTGTTTATTCTTTTTTCAAGTATTACTGTTAACCTTTAAGATTCCTGTAAAAATGTAAACAAATTTTACATGAAACAACCGTGTATCTAGGTTTTAAACCAGTATGAATTCGAAGCATAACAGAAGCACCGTCCGTGGCAACACTTTTTAAATTAAATTTTACAAGACCAAGAATTCCATCAGAGGCAAAGATCTCTTCAGTTACAGTTACATTCATTATGACTTCAGTTTTTTCTGAAATGAGCTGAACAGCCCCGTAAAAATAAACATGGGAATACATATTGCAAATACATGGGAATAAAAAAAAAGAAGGGAGGAACAAATACATTTTGCATTTGTGTTCCTCCCAACATTTTTAGCATTCTTTTCAATTTTTTGCTTATTATTTTTAATTGTTTATGGATTAGTATGGAGAAAACACGTGAAAATTGAGTACAATAATGGAAATTTGGAGACAATTGTAATTTCAGTAAGTTTTTTTTCAAGTGCATTTTTTTTCATCGGGCAATATCGACTCCACTCATAAAGAAGAGTGGATATATATTTTTTAAAA
>CABFKP010007100.1:0-24434 GCA_901779475.1 Panagrolaimus davidi
CATATTTAAAAGATCATACAATTTTTGGGACAATTGTAATTTCTGCGGCAACTTTAATTGTTGAAATTTCAAAGCTTATTTGTGATTTATTTGATTCCAAAAGTATTTCGTTAATCGATGTTTTCTTTTTGGAACCAATTTTTATAACAAACGCCGAAATTTCGGTTACTGTTTTTATTGATAAAAAATTGAAGAGATTTGAAATTCTTAGAATTGATGGAAAAATTGCTGTTGTTGGAAAATTTAATCAAAATTTAAATTCAAATGTTGCCAAAAATTCTCCAAGAAAAAATGTATCACCAATGGAAAAATTTGAATTTTATAAAGAGCTTTTATCATTTGGTTATGAACATTCTGGAATATTTCAAAGTGTCCAAAAAGTTTTTTATGATAATAAAAATGGAGATGTTGAAGTTTTTGGAGATAAATTGGATGTGGTTTTTGATGGGATAATGCAAGCTGTAGTATTAAAAATGTTGTTTGAAACTCCACATGGCAACAATGAATTAACAGTGCCATTTTCGTTCAAAGAAATTACGGTATTTCCTGAAGCTGAAATTATGCCATTATCTGTTTTTAAAGGGCATTTTAATGAAGATTGTATTTCATTACATTCAAATTTTGTGACAGAACCTTTAATGGAAGCAAAGGGAATTGTCTTTAAACGAATTTGCCGTCCAAGTCCTATAATAATGGCACAACTTCCATCAATAATAATTCGATCGGCAGCTTGTCGATTACCTGGCGGAATTTGTTCGCTCTCTGATTTTGCACAATTTTTATTAGATGGCAAAACTTCTGATTCCAAAATTCCAGCTCAACGAATTCCATCCCGAAATAATCTTGCTTTGGGCTTTCATGGAAAACCATTGGAAGGTGGAAACTTTTTACACCAAAATATTGCAGAATTTGATCCAGGATTTTTTGGAATAAGTAAATTGGAAGCTCGTGCAATGGATCCGCAGCAACGAATTCTGCTTGAAATTGTTTGGGAATGTTTTGAAAATGCTGGAATCATGGATTTTCAAGATTGTGGATTCTTTGTCGGAGAAATGGGTTCTGAATATTCAAAGGCTGAAGGTTCAGAACCTCCAAATGCCCTACAAATTGTTGGAGAAGCAAATAGCGTTTTAGCAGGAAGGTTAAATTTTTTCTTTGGTTCACATGGTCCTTCTGTTGCAATTGATACGGCATGTTCTTCATCACTTGTGGCACTCCAGAATGCCGTAGATTCAATTAAACTTGGTCGATGCAAACGAGCAATTGTTGCAGGGACAAGTTTAATTTTATCTGATAAAGAGCTCGCACAACGGATATCTGGAAATTTGCTTTCAAAAGATGGCATTTGCCATAGCTTTGATGTTGATGCAGATGGATATGGTCGAGGTGAAGGAATTGTGGCAATTTTAATTGAATCCGAAAATGATTCTGAAATTCCAAAATACTTGGCAAAAATTGATTCAATAATTACAAATCATGGCGGCCGATCTGTTGCTTTAACGGCTCCAAATGGCACAGCACATTTTATGTTAATTGAAAAAGCCATTGCCGAATCACAACATTTACAAGTTGATTATTGGGAATGCCATGGCACTGGAACATCACTTGGTGATCCAATCGAATTATCAGCACTACAAAAAGTTTTTACAAAGTTTAATTTTGGTGAAAAAGTTTTAATTGGATCTTCAAAAGCAAGCCTTGGACATTGTGAAGGTGCCGCAGGGATTGCAGGGATTTTGAAAGCTATAATAGTTTTGAAAGAAAAATATTCACCTTCACTTCCAAGATTCCGATTATTAAATAAAAATATCAAAACTGATGATAATTCTTTTGGAATCCCAATTATTGGAGAAGAATTAAATTTTGATAAGATAAAATTTGTTGCAGGAATTAGTTCTTTTGGTGTAAGTGGGACAAATGTTGCGGCAATTATTTCAACTCCTAACACGAAAGTTATCAAAGAAAAGGAAGCGGCACTGTTAAAAGTGTTGGAAAAACAAGGAATTGCAATTTTGCCATTTTCTGCAAAATCTCAAAACTCTTTGGATTCTTTAATTGATGCTTATAGTACCCTGTGCTACAATGTTTCAAGCAAAGATTTTAGCCTTTTATCAGCGGCTGCTTCACTTTCTCGAAAACAATTTAAACTTAAATCTGTTTTTATTCGAACTCGATCGGGTGAAATCTCACAAATCACCACTGCAAAAGCTGCAGGAATCTGTTTTAAAGTTGATTGCCTTCCATCTGTTGCTTGGGAATTGGTATTTAGAATCTCAGAATATCAAAAAACTTTCATCGAAAAGCTCAAAACTTTAATTGATCCTGCACGGAAAACTCGAAAAACGCAGCTAATTCGATCCTTAAAAATTGCAGATATTTGGGCAAAATGGAATTTTTTACATTCTTTGGGAATAAATTTTGATTACATTGTTGCAGATTCTGAAGAAGAGCAATGCTTTGCAGATGAAATTTTACAAGTTTTTCCAACTGATGCAAGTATTATTGCTTCAAATGATATAAAACCTGGATCAATTGTATATGATTCGACAGCATACCAAATTCAAGATTCAATAAATTTAAATCATATCATTGCTGCAGCCTATTTGCAAGGACAAGAAATAAATTGGTCAAAAGTTTATTCACTTTCAGAATCACAAAAAAATTTACTTCCATTTCATCAGCTTCCAAATTATGCCTTTGATCGACAAATTTATTGGTCTAAAAAAGTGAATGATGATTTTGATCACAAAATTTTGGGAAATATTATTTTTGATTCTGAAACAGAAATTCGTTTAGAAAATTGGATTCTGGAGCGAAGATTAAAAGATTTATTTTCAAAAATCTCTTACAACGAAAATAAAGAAATTATCGAAATTTCGATAATTTTAGAGCTGCTGGTTACTGTCGGAAAAGCAATTTTGAAAAATATTGGTTTTGAAATTCGTGAATTTGAAATATTATTTCCATTGGATTTAACAGTTTTAAAAGAAGATGTCTGGTTTAAAACTGTCATAGAATTATCAGAATTGGAAGATTCGTTAAATGTTTTGGTTAAAATTTCTTCGTATAGTTCAAAGCAAAAAGAAGATCATACATTTTTTAAATTTAAATTTATGCTAATTCCGAACAGAATTATCCCGGCTGAAGAAGTTAAAGTTGTTCAACTTTTTCAAGAATGGACTTTAAATTTTGATGAAATTTTTGAAGCTGTTGAAGCAAGTCAACATTTAAAAGCAACAAATATAAAATTTATTCGAGTCTTGAAAGGAAGAGAAAATGCACAAAGTTTAACCCCAAATTTAGCAGAAGGAAGGCTTTTATTGGATATGAGAAATCAATGGCAAGCAGAAATTATTTATCAAAAAGATATCTCTGCTAATATTACTCTTCATCCACTTGAAGCTATATCAAAGTCGTCAAAAATTGAAAAACATGTTCGTTCAAAATTCATTACATTTGAAAGCATTCAATCAAAGGTAATTAAAGCTTTAAAAGATGCAATGGATTCTGAAATAACTTTGGAAGAAACAGAGCTAATTCATCGTGGATTTATTG
The DNA here is from genome assembly GCA_901779475.1 of Panagrolaimus davidi. Classification (NCBI taxonomy): domain Eukaryota; kingdom Metazoa; phylum Nematoda; class Chromadorea; order Rhabditida; family Panagrolaimidae; genus Panagrolaimus; species Panagrolaimus davidi. Next base: position 3,556 of record CABFKP010007100.1, read on the forward strand.
ATCTTGGATTAGATTCATTATCTTTGATGGCATTGTTAAATGAGCTAAATTTAAAATATTTTAAAAATATTGAACTTTCAACAACTGATTTATTTACATATACAAATGTTCAAAACTTATCTGAGATTATCCATCAACGACTTCATAACCACCAAATAGGATATAATGAAAGAAGTCAAGAAAGTAGTACTCAAACAAGCGATGATGAAACAGAATCCCATCAACAAGAATCTACAGCTGAAAATAGTATCTCAGATTCAACTCCACCAAATTCTCCAAATATTAATTTCTTTAATCCATCTGCAAAAAATGTATATGAAATTATTTCATTTGTTCATGAAGTTCCAGATTCTTCAAGAATTATGATACATTTTAATGATCAAACTTCTCTCGCAGAAGCACATTTTGATTCAACTGTTATTCAACTTTCATCACTATCTTCATTTTCAACTTTGCTTGAAAAACTTCGGCTTATTCCACTTTCTGAATATTCATTCGTATTTCGATTTGATCCACTTCCACCTCGTCCATCCTTAATTCAACCGGAAACAATTCAATTTTTGCTTACATTTGCTTTAACGCTAACAAAACTTCGTCGAAAACTTTGTTTCACAGTTATCGAAAACGAAAATCCACTTTCAGGATTCTTTTCAGGATTTTGGAAATCTTTTGTTGTTGAAAAAATGAATATTTCAAGATTTAATTTTACTGAAAAAATTCGACCATTTTCAAATTCTGAAGAACATCAAAGTGGTACAATCCCAAGCGGAAATTGGTTAATTACAGGTGGAACAAGTGGAATTGGATTTGTTATGGCAAAACATTTGGCTTCATTTCCATCCGTTTCACAAGTTTATGTCCTTTCTCGAAATGGAATCCTTCCAAAAAGTTATCACAAAATAAAGCCAATGAAAATAGATGTAACGAGATTTGATCAAATTCAAAATCTTTTTTGTACTCTGGATTCTATTGATGGTGTCATACATTCTGCCGGGGCAATAAATGATGCAATAATTGAACGACAAACACTTCAAACATTTGAAAAAGTTCTTTCACCAAAAGTTGATGGACTTAAAAATATTATAAAATCTTTGAAATATTTTGAATTTAAACCAAAACATTTAATTTTGAATTCATCTGTTTCTTCGTTGTTTGGAAATATTGGACAAACAAATTATTCTGCTGCAAATGCGGCAGCAGAAAAATTGTTGGAAGCTTATCGAAATTCAGCTGGAATTGGTTCAATAATACATTGGGGAAATTGGTCTGAAACTGGAATGGCTGCAGATGAAAGTGTAAATCGTCTTTTAAATGCAAATGGATTTATTGGATTAAGCAATGAAGAAGGATTAGCAGGATTGGATTTTGTAATTGATAAAAATATTGATAGAGTTATGATTGCAAAAATGGATTGGACAAAAGTTTTAAAGGCAAGAAAGGATTTGGGTGGAATTGTGCTGGCTGGGTCTCAAAGGGAAATTCCTGAAAACAGCTTTTCTGGAAGGAATATAAATGCCAATGAAACCACACCAACATCAGCTCCAACAACGGCAACACCAAAAAATTCATCCGTGCCATTCTCAAATGCTTCCACAAATATTACAGAAACTATTGTTGAATCTGCAATTGCTTCTCAAGTTGCTGAAATCCTTAATCTCTCTCCATCGGATATCGACTTTGACAATACAACGGGATTCATGGAACATGGATTAGATTCCCTCAAGCTTTATATGTTAGCTCAAAATCTCTCAAAAAAGCTTTCATTTTTACTTCAAAAAAATTTTACAATTAGTATCATCGACATTTTTGAAAATCCATCCCCAAAACAGCTATCAAAATTTATTCAAACAAAATTTATTTCAAAATCTCCAATTTTATTGAATGGCACAAATCCAATTCTTTCGAATGAAATTCAAATTCGTCGTGAAGCATTTCATCGATCAAAATCTGAACAACAAACTCAATCAACTGAACTTGAATCGGATCATCAAGTTTCCGTAAATGAAAAAATGAAAATTTATCCAACAATGTTTGATATTTCTGTAATTGAAGATCATAAATTTGATTCAAAAGTAATAATTCCAGCAGCATTTGAAATTGATTATTTTTTAAAAATTATTGCCGAAGAAGCTTCTGATGATTCAATTATTCAAATTAGTCAATTACATTTTAATGAATCCACAGAATTGAAAGAACTGAATTCGCTGAGCATTTCAGTTACAGAAGATGAGATGAAGCTTATTTCAGATTCTGATTCTGTAAAACCAAAAACATCTTGCACTTATTCATTTATTCCTCCATCTGAACTAATCCCAACAATCTCACACTCAACTTCAAAAATGGCACATCTGAATCCGGCACTTTTTTATTCATCAATGGCAAAGCGAGGTGTTGAATATGGTCCAAAACTACAACTTTTATCTAAAATTCGTTGTTCAACATTAAAAATGATATGTAAACTTACATTCGAATTATCCAATATTCAACCAAAATGGCTAATTTTTGAAGCTTGCCTTCAAGCGCTTGCAACGATTATCTTTGATCAATCAAAAAATCAACATTTTATTCCAATAAAATTTGATAAAATTATTGTTAAAAATCGATATTTAAATGAAGAGATTCTTGAAACAACAGGATTCACAATTGAAGCAGAAATATATTTTGAAAATAAAAAATTTGTTGAAGGAAATGTTTGTGCATTTTATGAATCAGAAATTATTGTTGAAATGAAAGGGGTTACAGCAGTAAAAGTTGAAGCTCCAAAAAAACAAGAGGCAAAAGTGTTCCCGAAACGAAAATCGATTGTTGAAAATTTGAATAAAAGAATTCGAAGAAATGCATGGTCGCCGGATTGGGCTTCCCAGAGATCTTTTCGAAGTCCAAGCGGATCATCTTCTTCAAGTGGTGGTGGTGGAAGAAGAAGAGATAGTGAAAGGGTTGCTGCTCGATGGGTTAAGAATTGGCCAGAAGGTGAAAGTGGAATCTATGATGGAATAAGGAAGTTATCAGCACCACCAAAATTTCACCTACTTCCACCACCACTTGAACATAAACATATTGATGTGCCACATGTAGCAGCACCAGCATCAGAAAAGCCAGTGATTGAAATCCATGGATATGCTTGCAAATTTGCATATCCTGCCAACAATGCCAAAGCCTTCTGGAGCTATCTCACTTCATACACCCATGTTGAAATGGCACCAATTTCATCACCACCAAATTCAAATCTTTTCAACTTTGATCCAGCATATTTTTGTCCAGAAGATTTTAATATTACCCCAAAAGAAGCCCCATTCATTGATCCCCAACAACGTCTCCTTCTTCAATGCACGAAAGAAGCACTTGAAAATTCCAAACTTTCAAAAATGCCACCAAAAACTGGCGTTTTTATTGGTGCATCTTCAGCAGATTTTGAAAAAGTTTGTAATATTGAATTTAAACAAATCAGCGAAAAATATAAAACTGATAAAAGTTATTTAACAACTGGAACAAATTCATCCTGTCTTGCAGGAAGAATTGCACATTGGCTTCATTGTGAAGGTCCTTCAATTACTTTAGATACTGCATGTTCATCATTTGCTACGGCACTTTGTTCAGCATGTGATTACCTTGTGCAAGGCTCAATTGAATATGCAATTGTTGGAGGAGTAAATTATATTTTAAATGAAGATACAACCGTGTTACTTTCTGAAGCTGGAATGTTATCACCAAATCAAAGATGTTCCACTTTTTCCGCTGATGCGGATGGATATGCACGAGCTGAAGGAGTTGCAATTTTAATCCTTTCAAGACCTAAAATTCCAACAGGAAAAATTCAAATTAAAGGTTGGGAAATTAAACATAATGCAAATTCTGCAGCTTTAACAGTGCCATTTTCAATTTCACAAATTGAAACAATGAAAAATGTATTGGCAAAAGCTGAAAACCCAAAAGTTGATGCAATTGAATGCCATGGATCTGGGACAAAACTTGGGGATCCAATTGAAATTCAATCAATTTTAAGCGTTTTTTCATCAAAGATAGAAAAGAATGAAAGGATACATTTAACTGGAATGAAAGCACATATTGGACATTCTGAAGCATGCGCGGCAGGCATTTCAATTATTGCTGCATGTGAAATGATTAAAAACGGATATATCCCTGGGCAACGGAATTTTGAAGTTTTAAATGGAAAAATTAAAGCTTTAAAAGGCAGTGAAAGATTGATGGTGCCAATTATTGGAGAAGAAAAAGAAATTAAAACAATTGCAATAAATAGTTTTGGATTTAGTGGAACAAATTCGACTATAATTATTCAAAGTGGTTGTAAAATTTCGAGCAAAAATGCCAAAATTGAAATTTCAAAACTTGTTTTAATAAGTGCCAAAAATGAAAATGAATTAAAAATGAAAGTTGAGAATTTGAAAAAGTTGTTAAAAGAAAAACCATGGAAAGCAATGAAATTTCCAACAATTTCACCAAATGGAAATGGCACTTTTAGAGCTTCAATTTTAATCAATACTGGAGTACCTTCAACTCCAACAATTTTATACCCACCAAATCCAATTCCATCCCTTCCAACAACATTTGCCTTCATTTTTTCCAATTTTGAAAATTCCGCACTTTTGCTAATTGAACTTTTACGAAATCATTCCACCTTTAAATCTTCGCTCTTAAAATATTCATCAGTTTTAATAACTTTTTCAAAATCCCTTATTTCAACAAATCTCCATTCTTGTTTACTTTTCAATGGAATTTTAGCAGTTTTCTTTCATTCAATTAATCTAAAAATTGATTTAATTGCATTTCCATCCTCTTTTCCAATTGAATGGAAACAAATTTTTAAAAAACTTTTATCTTCAATAAATTCATCAGCAAAAGTTGTAACAGAACTTCCATCAAAAAGTTCAAATTCACGAATTATTTCATTTAATTCAATTTTTATTCATCAAAAATCGAGAGAAATTTATCGGCCCTCAGAAGCTTTAAACAATTTTATTGGACAACTTTTTATTGATGGAATTAATTTAAAGATTGATGCCAAAAATAATGGATGGATTAATTTGAATGAAAATGTTAAAAATGAAAAAAAGCTTTATTGGCCTCTAGAACATCCTTCAAGGCCGAAATGGTGGTATCAGCTACATTTTGGGATATTAAATGAAGAATGCCAAAAGTTGTTATATACTTTTGAAATGGAAGAAGTCAATGTAGCAGAATTGGAAAGAACTACTTCAACATCAAATTTGGACTCTGTAATCGAAAATTTTGCAGTTTTAAGTTTCAATCAAAAATCTATAAATTTTGGAAATTCTTTGGCAAAAACTTTAAAATTTCCATTTAAACAAAATTTGTCAAATGCTTTAAAATTTTCAAATATTATTCTTTCAATTTCGGCAGAAAATAACGAAGATTTCATTAATCCGACAAATGCCTATGCTTTGTGTAATTCAATTACAAAACTAATTTCAAATAATGTAAAATCCATAATTTGCATATTTTCCTCTCCATCTTCAGCTTTTGAATCTTTAATCAAAGCAATATCAGCTGAAAACAGCCAATCAACATTGGCATCAATTAGCTTAAATAAGAATGATGCAATAATCAATGATGAAATACTTTTGGGAGCTTTAAATATTGTTCAAACAACGAAAAATCGATTTATAACAATAGAAAAAAATAAAATTTACTCCAACAAACTTGTTCAATTACAACAAAAGTTTCAAAAAGCAGCCGATGATGAAATATTTGAAAAAGTTTTAATTACCGGCGGAAATGGCGGAATTGGAAAAACTGTTGCAGAAACAATTAAAGCAAAAGAAATTTTACTTCTTTCAAGAACGGCAAAATCAACAGATATTTTACCACAAAATTTATTCAAAGCAAAGATAAAGTATATCCAAGGAGATGTCGCAAATTTTAAATTTCTTCAAAATTTATTCATTCAAGAATCCAATATTGATTGCATAATTCATTGTGCAGGAATTGTTGAAAATTCTCTGTCAAAAAATGTCACACAAAAACATTTTGATTCAATTTCAGCTTCAAAAATTGAAGGAACAAAAAATTTGCTTCAAATTTCATCTCGGAAATTTTCTTCAGAAGTGAAAAAATTTATTGCAATGAGTTCAGTTGCTGCAATTTTTGGGTCATTTGGACAATGCAATTATTCATGGGGAAATTCAGCAATGGAAGAATTAATTCAAAACTTTTCAAGCGGGAACTTTGAAAAATTGATAATTAATTGGGGTCCATGGAAGGATGTTGGAATGTTGGGATCAATCGAAGCTGAACCAATTCGAAAACAGATTGAATCGGGCGGTTGGAAAATGATTGAAAAAGAAACAGTGAAAAAAATTTTGAAAGGAATTTCGCAAAAAACTGGAAAAATTGTTCTTTTTAATGGGAATTTTGAAAAAATTTGTGAACAACGAAAAGAACTTGAATCAATGCTTGGACATTTAAAATCACAAAAATCAACGAAAAAGCTGATTAAAAAAGAGATTGTAAAAAGTACAAAAACACTTGTAAAACCAACAAAAAATGAAATTATTGAAAAAATTTCAAAATTGGCTTCTGAAGTTTCTGGTCTTTCAGAAATTAACGAAAGAATTGGATTAATGTCAATCGGATTGGATTCTTTAATGATCGAAGAACTTCGTTCAAAAATTGAAATGGAATTTGTGATAAAAATTTTGCCGCCAGAAATGTATGAAAATCCAACGATTACAAAATTGGCAGAAATTGTTTTGGCACGATTTCCGGAAGTCATAGAAATTGAAGAAGAAATTGAAACAACAATTGAAAAAATTGTGCCATCAAATATTTGTGCCAAAAATGACCCTGAAAAAGATGATGTTGCAATTATTGGATATTCTGGAGCTTTGCCCGAATGTTCATCGATAAAAGAATTTTGGGATTCTATTTTTGATGGAAAAGAACTTTTAACAAGGTTTACTTCTTCCAAATCCGGATTAAATGTTATCGGACAAATCCCTGATATTTCATCATTTGATTACAACTTTTTTAATCTTTCCCTTCAAGATGCAAAAAATCTTGATCCACAAATTCGACTCTTACTTCAGCATTCATATTTGGCACTTGAAGATTCAGGATATTTTGAAAAACGAAAAAATTTAAATATTGCATGCTTTTGTTCAAGTGAACCAAATTCATATTCTTCTGTAAATTCAAATTCTGATTTTTTAACAGAAATGTATGCTAAAAATCAACAAAGTTTTGGTGCAATGTGGATTAGTCATTTGTTGGATTTGAAAGGTCCATCTTTTACAGTATATTCTGCATGTTCATCGGCATTAATTGGAATTTCACAAGCAATTGAATGTTTAAAGGCTGGAAAAGCTGAAATTTCTCTTGTTGGAGCTTCGAATATTATTTTACCTTCTGAAGATGATGGAGGATTAGAAGGAATGGCATTATCAAAAGAGTGCCATTGTCGACCATTTGATTCTGATGCAAGCGGAATAATTCCAGCAAGTGTAATTGGAGTTTTAATTCTAAAATCTTTGAATAAAGCAATCGATGATGGAGATGTCATTCATGGAATTATTAAAGGATATGGGATATCAAATGATGGATTTGAAAAAGTTAATTTTATGGCACCTGGAACCGGGCAATCTTTAGCAATGAAATCAGCATTAAATGATGCAAAAATGAATCCGAAAGAAATTGATTACATTGAATGCCATGCAACTGGAACGACAATTGGTGATCGAATTGAAATAAATTCAATTATTGAAGTTTATGCAAATGAATGTAAAAACAAAGAATTATTTGTTGGATCTGTAAAAGCTAATATCGGACATGGATTTGCTGGAGCTGGAATGGCAGGAATTTTTAAATGTTTAGGAATTTTTGAAAAATCTATAATTCCAAAACAAATAAATTTGAAAAAAGAATGTTCAGAAATTGCTGAGAATAAATGGATTAAAGTAAATCGTGAAAATTATGAAATCAATAAAGAAGAGATTAATGTTGCGATAAATGCATTTGGAATTGGTGGAACAAATGCTTGCATAATTTTACAAAAACCAAAACAACAACAAACACCAAAAAACGAGGTCAATGGATTGGTTGCAAATTCAAGTGTAATTTTACCAATAAGTGCAAAATCCCTTGAATCATGCAAGCAATATGCATCAAAATTATCTCAACACATTAATCAAAATATCACAGATGCAAAAAAGCTTTCAAAAATTGCTGAAACTCTTCAACTTTTCCGTCCAAATTTTACTTTTCGTGCTTCTGTAGTAGCTTTAAGTCCAGAATCTGTCATAGAACAATTACAAGCTGTTCTTGAGACTTCAATCACAACAGCCCCTTTCGATCCATTAACTTCAAAAAATATTGCATTCTTTTTTGCTCCACAAGGTGTACAATATTCTTCAATGCTTACATCTCTAGATTATGAAACATTTCCTTCAATGAAATCTCGCTTTTATGAATTAACTGAAATTGCTTCTAAAGAATTTGGCATTGATTTCGGCAAAATTCAATCAAATCAAGATTCAATCGAAAAACCTGAATTTGCACAAGTTGGAATTTTTATTTCTACAATTCTTATTGCAGAATTTCTTGAATCTATTGGAATTTCGCCTGGCATCGTTTTGGGACACAGCGTTGGAGAATATTCTGCCCTATCTTTTGCTTCATCACTTTCGCCTGAAGACACAATAAAACTTCTTGCTCGACGATCACTTTTAATGTCAAAAACGGCTTCAGCAAAAATGGTTTCATTCAAAGATTTAAAAAATGCTATAAAAATTCCAAAAAATGTTGAAATTTCTGCTCATCTTTCGTCAACTTTAAAAGTTGCAGTTGGACCCCCAGAAACAATGGAAATATTTATTGACCAATTAAAAGCAGATAAAATTGATTATAGAATTTTAAAAACTTCAAAAGGTTTTCATTCATCAATGATGAATCCAATTTTAAAAGATTTTGAAAAATTGTTGGAAAATTTTGAATTTAAAAAACCGCAAAAATTTGTTATTTCAAATTTGAATGGAAAAGTTTTTGAAGATTCTGAAATTGAAAAAGAATATTTTGTTCAACATTTGAGAAATCCTGTAAGAATTGATAAAAGTTTGGAAACTTTGTTGAAAAATAAGGAGTTGAAAGTGATTGTTGAAATTGGTCCACCTGGAATGCTTCAGAATCTGCTTTTGCAAAAGGGAAGGGGAGATATAAAAATTGTTCGAACACTTCAAACTAAAGATCAATCAAAAAATAATCCGAGAAAAGTTTCAATGGGATTGGAAGTAATTGGAGAATTATGGAAAGCAGGAATTGAAATTAATTGGAAAAAGTTGTTTGGTAGGAATGGAAGAGCTTCAGATTTGCCAGGATATATTTTTGATAAAATTGAATGTTGGAATCAAAAAAACCCTACAAAACAGAAGAATTCAAATGAAAGTGATGCAACTATGTCAAAGCATGATGACATCATTCTCGGCAACACCCCAGAACATGTAAATGATGACATCAAAGCTCATCTTTTAAAACTTTGGAAAGAATGCCTTGCCACTCCCACTTTCATTACTGACAAAAGTGATTTCTTTTCTCTTGGCGGGAATTCTTTAAACGGAGTACAACTTTGTTGGAGAATTGAAGAAGAGCTCAAAATTTCAACAAATGTTTCAACACTTTTTGATTTCCCAATTTTTATCGATTTTTATCAACAAATTTTGCAACAACAAAATACTTCTGAATCAGTTTCATTAATTCCAATTGAAAATCCTGAGGGTCAAAAATTCGCTTTAAGTTTACAACAAGAACAAATGTTTTTGTTATATCATCTTGAACCGGGAATTCATTATAACATTGTTTTTTCGATTAAATTCACTGAAATTGAGTCAAATTCATTTAATAAAAAAGCTGCAAATTTGGCATTGTTAGAATTGCTTGAACGACAAAGTTGTTTGAGAAGTATTTTTGCTTCTGATGGCACAGATGACCCAACAAATGCATATCAAATTATTCAGTCAATTGATAAAAATCGATATCATCTACAATGGCACAAAGCTACAAATGATGAAATTAAAAATGTAATCGAAAAAGAACGAAATTTTCGATTTAGAATTAATGAAAATTCATTTCGATTGAATACTTTTGAAATTGAAAATGATAATAAAAATCGAAGTTTTATTTTAATTGTATCTCAACATCATATTGTTACAGATGGTTGGTCAATGACAATTTTTGCTGATGAATTTTCATCTTATTATCGAAATTTCGTTGAAGGAAAACAACCTGAAACTTCTGCAACAAAAATCCAATATATTGATTTTGCCCTGTATTCAAGGAAAAATTTTAATAAAAATGAATGTATTCTTTGGGCAAAATATCTTTCAACATTTACTCCAAGCAGTTTACCAAATGATTTTATACCGCCTATTTCCAGGATCTTTGAATCTGATACCCTATATTTCATTATCCCTATGGATACCTTGGAAACACTGAAACATCAATGCCAAAAATATTCCACTTCATTTTATACCCTTCTTTTGTTGGCATTTTCTCGAACAATTTCAAAATGGACTGAACATCAACAATCTCAAAATTTAATGTTCGGGATTGCATCATCTGGAAGAATAATTCCAGAATCAAAAAATCTTATTGGATATTTTTTAAATAACCTTATTTTTACAATCGATGAAAAAAGCCATCTTTTTTCTAATAACTTTTCTGAAATTTTACAAATAATTAAAACTAAATTTGCTGAAACTAAATCAAAAGAAGAGCTACCCTATCATCGAATTTTATCAGAATGGAGAAAATTTCGTCATCAACTTTCATCATCTTCCGGTGATATCTTTGATATATATTTTAATTATCGGCATAATTTGGATTTTCCAATTGTAGCTATTCCAAATGTTGAAGCAAAAGTAACACAAGAAACAAATAATCGAATTTTTAATTTATCTGTTACAATTGATGAAATTGAAGATGGAAAACAACGGCTGCTAATTGATTATAGAAAAGATTTATATAAAAAAGAAACAATTCAAAGTTTTGGTGAAGATTTTTTGGAAGAATTAAAAATTGTTGGAAGCGGGAATTTGGATTGTAATTCATTAAAAATTGGAAAATGTTTAAAAGATGAATCCTTTAATAATAATGAAACAGTAATTGAATTAGTTTTGAAACAATGTGAAATATGTCCAACACGGCCAGCAATTCAGCTTCCAAATGGGAAAACTATTAATTATGCAAAATTGAAGGAAAGAATTCGGAAGAAAGCTGTTGGAATTCAAAAAGCTTTTTATTCAATGAATCAGCGATCGATAACTTCAGAAGACGTGATTCCGGTTATTTTAGAATACAATGAACAAGTTGAATGGTTTTTGGCAATCCTAGCTGCAGGAGCTGCATATTGCCCGCTAGATATCAAGAATCCAGAATCTTACAACAAAAAATTAATTGCTTTGCTTCAATCTTCAAATTTCGTCATTTCTGAAACTTCTATAGCTTCTTTCAATTGCATCAGCCCCAATCAGATTCTAACTTCTTCATCTTCAATAGATTCACCAACCCCATCAAAACAAAAATCCAATTCTCTAATGTATGTCCTTTTTACAAGTGGCTCAACAGGCTTTCCAAAAGGTGTCCAAATTGAAAATAAACAAGTTTTATCCTTTTTAAAAACAACAAAATCCCAACTTTCAATCAATCAATTCTCATCAATCGGCCATTCAGTTAATACAATTTTTGATGTCAGTGTTTTTAATATTTTTGGAACTTTAACTTCTGGGGCATGTCTTATTCAATTTCCGTCACTTTTAAGTGTTGTTGAAACTGTCCTTAAAAACGATCATTTAACACATCTTTTTTTAACATCGGCTGTCTTTAATGCTTTATCAAATTTTGATCTTGAAAAATTTCAACAGCTTCAAAATCTTGAATTTTTTATTATTGGCGGTGAAACTCCATCAAAAACAAATCTTGAAATTGTAAATAAAAATGAACTTCAAATTATTCAAATTTATGGTCCTTCAGAAGCAACAATTTGGTCAACAATTGAATTTATTCCAAAAAACGAAAATATAAATCCAGCAATTATTGGCAAAGAAATTCCAAATTGCCAAGCTTTACTCATTTCTTCAGGACAAATTTTGTCAAAGTCGTCAAAAGCTATTGGAGAAATATATTTAACTGGAAATATTTCAAAAGGATATTTAAAATCTGCTTCTGAAGCTGAACATGATAATTTCAAATGGCTAGAAAATCTTAAAACAAAAGCATTTGCAACAGGGGATCTTGGAAGACAACTTTCAAATGGAAAATTGGAATTTATTGGACGAAAATCTGGATTTTTAAAACATAATGGAACTCGAATTGATCCAGCAATGATTGAAAATGAGATTCTTTCAGCGGATTCAAAGATTCAACAATGCTTTATTACTATCGAAAATGAAGAAAACAGAAAAATTTTAGTTTGCTTTTACTGCCCAAAATCAAATTCTGATGTCGAAATTAATCAAAATAAGATAAAACAAATTTTATCATCAAAATTGCCAGTAACAAATATCCCTGATATATTTATCCTTCTTAAATCAGTGCCAATAAATCTCAGCGGCAAAGTCGATAAACAAAAATTGAAAGAAATATTTTCGACAACGATTTCGAAACCGCTTGAAAATGGATATTTGCAAGAATCGCCGATCTCTCAAAAGCTTTCATCAATTTGGAGGGCACTTTTGGGTATCAACTCCACCGAAAATCTCATTCCTGAAAGTAATTTCTTCCTTCTAGGCGGAAATTCACTAAATTTTTTTTCTCTCAAATCTAAAATTAATTCTAAATTTAATATCAATCTTGGTATTGATGTCCTTTACCGAACTCCAACTTTTATTGGACAAGAAAAACTTATTCAAAAACATTTAACAAAACTGCAATATTCCTCAAAGTTAAAAATTCAAATTGCAGAAATAAAAATTGTAACAAATTCAAAAGCAAATATTTATTGCATTCATGCAATTGGTGGAACATGTTATCCATTTTATTCTTTTGCACAAATAATTTCCGATGAATATAATATTTATGGAATTCCATTTGATTTAAAATATGATATAAAAAGTTTGGATGAGCTTGCAGAATTTTATAAAATTCAAGTAAGTTACATTTTAAAGGGATCGGATGGTTTAATATTTTTCTTTTTTAAAAGTTTTTTCGAAACTGCATAAACTTGACGATCAGGCAAAAGAACAATAAAAATGACCTTGATTGTCAGGTCCATGCCATTTTCGAAAAAACGCGTTGGAAATGAAAAATTTATCAAAACATTGTCCGCTTTCTTTAATTTAGCAAATTATTTTAAGTTTTAACTGTTTTACATTTAACTTTGTAAGTATTGCATAACTTTTAATAGTTTTTGCAAATTTGTTAGATGACAGAGGGTGGACAATTTAATAAATTTTTCAACGTTTTTTATCAAAACTGCATGAACCTGGAAATCAGGCAAAAGGGAGTATCCATATATAACGTGATACAAAAATCAACCTTTTTTACCCCACCCACCCATTAGGTGATAATGCATCAAAGCTTTTCGCCGACAATATGAAAGCGATGTGATAACTGGCTACCCATCATCTGTATCACGTCATATCTGGACAGCCCCAAAGAACAATGAAAAAAGACTTTGATTGTCAGGTTCGTGAAATTTCGAAAAAAAACGCTAAAATGTAAAACATATCAAACCTTCCGCTCCCTTTAAAAATTGATAAATTCTATAATCCAAACAACATAGATTTTAACCCATACCTCTGAAAAACCTTTCATTTTAATGGGTCATTCACTTGGCGGAATGGTTGCTCGATTAATTGCAATCAAATTACTCAATGATGAAATAATTAAATCAAATATAAATGTGATAATGTTTGATTCATGGACAATTGGAACTGAAAATATGAACCTTGAAAGAATAAAAGAATATATTGAAGTTTTAAATTTTATTTATATTCTATAAATTAGTTTTAAAAACTTTTAGAGTCAATTCAAGACCATTCCTGACAGTGAACATTTTGTAAATGCTTCAATTTTTCTTTCAAAACTTTTAAAAGAACATAACAATAATTTTGATTCAAGAGTTGGAATTTTTTCTTTTAAAGCTTCTGAATTAAGTGATACACCACTTAGAAGAGCAATACTGTAAGTGCACCATTTTAATGAACTTTTTAAAATTAAAATTTAAAACCCTTTTTTAGTCCAATTTTGACAAAAGATCTAGTTCGATCATTTATTGATAATGGATGGGCAGAATTTGCTAAAGAAGTTACAACAACCTTAACTCCAGGAGATCATGATTCACTTTTAAAAGCTGAAAATTTATCTAAAATTTCTAGCCGCTTACATGAAGCTATTTCACATTCTTTAATTAAATTCAATGAATTTTAATTAATTTTTTGGAAAAAATAAATGATTTTTAAACTGTTGTTGTATCTCACAAAAATGTCCATTTTCTTTGTCAAAAACATCTGTTTTTCATGCATTCGAGTCAGGGCCGCAACTGCCTTTGGGAGATTGGGGAGATCAATATGCGGCACTGATTCGAATTATTGAATTTTTTCAAACTGTTTGCCAAATAATGCAGTTAAAATTATAAAATTTTTCTGCTGCAGATTAGTTTTTGTGCATCGATAAATGCCTTAAAAGCCGATCTCTAAAGACATATTTTTTTATTGATATAATAATTTTGTTGTTGTCTTCTTCGTTTTCGTCTTTTTGTGGCAATTTTTCTTCTTTCACATTCTCTTCAATATTTGCTGCTAAAAANACATTCTCTTCAATATTTGCTGCTAAAAACAAGCATCAGTGTTGGCGGTTTTTTTTGTCATTTTGGAACAACAAATTTAGGGTTTAATCTTTTTCGATCTCTCGTAAAATAGGATCGAGAAAGATTGCGATAATATATCGGATGTCATAAACGAAATTTCTCACCAAAATTGGAAAAATTTTTGATAAAAATTTGTGATTATAATTTTTCAGTAACTTTTAAAAAATGAAATTATTAAATCTGATATCTTTAGCAATTTTTAATTTGAGATAATTTTATTTATTACCACAAATTAAAAAATTATTAGAACAAAAAAAAGGAAAGAATTAACGTTCGACCTAAACGTGGGTGGAGAGCTCTCCATGGAGAGGGTAGAGATTGTTTTAAAAAAATCTTATAATGATAAATTCGTTCAGTAACAAAAATGAACCGCCAGCACTGCTTCAGTTTCCTTTGATTCAAAAACAAAGATGTCTGTACTCGATTTAATGGATTTATCAAATCAACATTGTCAATATTTTCCTTTACCAAATCCTTTGGTTAAATATATTTTTGATTATTCTCCAATTATTTTTTCACAAACATTAATAAAATGTTGCAAATATTTCAAGTTGCTTCAATTAAAAAGAAATGAAAGCCAAATAGATGAGTTGAGAATTTTTAACAATAATTGTGAAATAACAGCAGGATTATGTAAAAAAGAAATAAAATCTTTACCACTTTGTTGCTGCATATGTAATCTTAAAACTGTAATGAAATCAATCAAAATTTTAAATACATTTGAATTTTTGCCTTTGCATTCAAATTGCTTTTATTCTGTAATGGATAAATTGAATTTATGTCAGATAAAGATAATTTGGATTTATGTTCGTATTTTAATGAACCAGGATATGTTAGAAATGATTTTAAATCCTTCATTGGAAGAACTATCATTACATTGTAATCCAATTAAAAATACTAATCCAGTATTTTTGGCATTTCAAAAATCCCCAAAATTAAAAAAATTAGAGTAAGTTACAGAAAAACTGGAAAAATTTTATATCCTTTTTATAGAGTTGTATTTTTCGACGATGGCTCAAAATTACCTTTAATAAACAATGACATTTTAAAAGAACTTTTACAAATAAAGAGAGAAAACAAAATTCACAGTCTCATTCTTGAACCTGTAAGACAAATAAATCAAATAGATTTTATGAAATTTCTTAAAAATCATATGGCTAGAAATTCTTTTATTTTATTAATTACTGAAGTTTCTCAAGTATATGACGAATTGACACAAATGTTAAATGGAATGAAAAATGTTACATCAGAAATGCCAAATGGTGATTGGATAAAAGTTTGGGCGTATTTGACAAATGAACAAGGAAGGTTTTTTGAAAAAAGAAAGCATTTTTATATACAACTTTTTTAATGTGAATTTTATTTTATACGCAATAAATATGAAACGTGTGTGAATTTGTATTCTCCATCGAGCGGATAAAAATGTAATTCTTTCGCCACATGTTTTGAAAATCTGATAGTTTTAGCAAATAAAACTGTATGGAGCTTTATAAAAGTTGAAAACTTAATTTTTAAAACTAATTTGTTTTGTAAGAAGATTAATGTAGCTCAAACATGAAAAACATTTCCAAATTTCTACAATTATTAAAAAAGAAGGTTTTTTTCACTAAATTTTTGCGTTTGTTTTGTTTCAATAATTGAAATGGAAAGCGAAAAAATAAATAAAATTTATTATAATTAATCATCTGAAGAAGCAGAAGAAATATCATCAAGATCTCCGATAAGTTTGTACTTTTCAACATTTTTTCCATTTTGTAAATTTCCTTCATCTTCCTCTTCATCATCATCCGTAACATTTTTTGGGATTGATATATTATATTTTTTTGCAAGCTCTTCCATCATTTCTTCACCAGTTTTATTATTATCAGTTTTAAGTGGTAGCCTTTCTGTTACTTCTCTTGGGCTAATTTCATTTTCTGCTGTATTTTGATTTAATTCAAATCTATAAAATCTTGTCATTAGCTTATTTTTAAAAACTTTTTAAAACAACATTACCTTGATTGAAGCCAGTCCGGATTATTGATAATATATTGTTGATATGCTAATATTGCCTGATTCAGCGGAACTAAATCTGCATCAAATTCAAGAGAATTCTGTTGTGTTACATCAATGCCATGCAAATAACCAAAAAGTAGTCCCAAATCTTTTGGAATTACCACTCTTCGACATGGAAGAAGAGAAAAGTATTCTGGAACTGAATTTGAATCCGTATATGAAAATCTTGAAATAATAAATTTTGATAAAGCTGGTGAAATTCGTTGATTATTATTTTGTAGTTGAATACCCTCCCTCGATAATATGTCATTAATTCTCTGTAAGATAAAAATTTGTATTCAACACTAATCTCACAAACAAGGATTTAATATATCCACTTCAAACTTACAGAAATGATAAGTCTTACAGCAGAATTAAATAACTCTGGAAATGGCCTTCGAGATATCAACGTTTCACCCGACATAATTTTTGATGATGCTTCAGAAAATATTATAATAACATATTGAGCATCTGTAATTGCTTGAAGCAACCATAAACTTGGCTTTATTGATGGATCTGTAAGATTATGGGTATCAATCATAATTTGGGCATTTGCATTCTGTTGTAAAAGTTCTGCAAATGCTGCAACAACTGCACAATGTTCAATACAATCATCAGAATATATTATTAAAACTTTCGGACGTGCTGCCATTTCAACTGCTTGGGGTGGGAGTCGAGCTAAACGCTTTGGTCGAATAATTTGATAATATACATATATTCCTGCAGCAGATATGACGGCAAAGACCAATAAAACTGAAAAAAAAGGATTTATAAATGTAAAAACAATGCTAAAAAAATTTGCTACTTTAAAAAGGATTAGGTCTATTTTTGATTTTAACGTTTTTTTTTCGAAATAACATGAACCTGACGATCAAGTTCGTGTCATTTCAAAAAAAAAACTATAAAATGTCAAATAGATAACAATTTCGATTTTTCGGTTTTGATTTCGGTCTTCTTTTTCCAAAATCAAAATCAAATGTAAAAGCAAAGCTTTTTCATAAATTTCTTTTTTAGTAAAAAATTTTTTAAAAAATCGTTTTCGATTTTGTAAATTTTGAATAACCAAAATTTTGGATTTCCGTTTCAGACACAAAAATTATTTCGATTACTTGTAAAAACAAATATTTCAGATTTTCGATATTGGATTAACAGAACCCTATTCCACTTCACTTTAAAAATAAAAACTCACTTAAAATTAAGTACATTAAATATGTCATTACGGTAGTAAAAATTTTCCATAAACTTTGTGCCCCACTTAAATGATTCTCCGAAAGTGTAAAATTTAAATAAGTATGATTGCAAACTTCACAATTTTTAATTTCCAAATCCTCTTTATTACAAATTAGCCGGCATTCTTGATGTTTTACATATGCAAATGCATGATAATCACCAGCCGAAGCATGAAACTGAATACTTTTATCCGGAGGTGCAATAACATCATCATAAATCAGTTTTGTGCCATCATTAAATTTTTGATACACGGCCATTGTGATATGTGTTCGATTATCGGATGGATTTGTTGTAACATGCATTTTAACAAATTCTTTATCATTTTCATCCAAGGTTAACATTGGAGACCAGCCCGTCTTCCAACTGCTATCATTTTTATAATGTAATGCAATTGTTGGATCTAGTTGAAAATCATGTGGAAGGGTAACAGTATACTGTAGTTGACAATTTTGTGGTAGAAATGTTATATGCATTTTATAATGTGAAAGTCCATGCATTCGAAAACATGCATGTTCATAAATAATTGGAAGTTTAACTTCTGTTGGATTTGAAAGAATTTTATGATGCCGACATGGCCAATAATTTTTTCCCCATTTAAGTATTGGAACTGAATGATTATGGCAATATGAATTTTCCTTATTTGGAGCATACAGGCATTCAAGTTGAACAAAAATATCCGAAATAAATTCATTCCCAATTACATTTACACTTAAATCAATGTATGGCATTCTAAAAACAAATCCGACTAAAGAGTCTAGAAAACTAAAGAAAAAACTAACACATTTGTTCCATTCGGTATTGTTGCATCTGGCCCAAAAGTTACATCTGCAATTTCAGCAGAACATGTTTTTGAAATTCCAGTTGGGATACTGTCAGTACATTTCTTTGAATCAGTCTCAAATATAACGTCTGCTAATTTACCAGAATGTAAGAATGTATGGGGAATAAATGGACAATCTACTGTAGCTGAATAAGCGAATGGAAGGAATACTAATGATATAAAACATGCCAAAAAATTTGACATGATTGAATAATAATCATGTAAATAACATTTTCAATTACGGTAATTGACTAATCGAGAAAACTACAAAAAATTTAAAACCAAAATAGTCAAAACAGAAACAAAATTTTTGTTTCAAACATGATTGAAAAAGATTTAATACCGCAAAAACGGTTTTAAAAACTACTATACAACAATTAACAAATTAGTTTATTGTATTAAATTAAATGCATTTTAAATTTAAATAAATCCAACAGCAAAATCAACAACAAAACCCATAAAAATTGCACAATTTTCAAACAGCAACTTGTTTTCCAACCACCATAGAATTCTTTGAAATTTCTTTGATACTTTTATTATGATATTTTGTAAGATGAACAGCATATTGTGCACGAGCAAAAAATTGTTGAGAACAATTATCACATTTATATGCATAATTCCCATTATGCATATTTAAATGATCGTTTAGCAGAGTTTGAGCTTTAAATGATTTATCACAATTTTCAAAGGTGCATTGAAATTTCTTTACTCTTTCATATTTTTTGTAACGTTTTTCATGAACAGCCGAAACATGTTTAATTAAAGCCCGACGTAGCATGAATGTTTTTGGACATTTTTGACACTGAAATCCTTCTGGAATGCAAAAGTTACTGTAGCAAATAAATAAAAAACATACTAAAATCGCCAGCAGTTGCAACTGTTTCATATTCATAATCCATATCAGAATTTTCTTTTTCTTGTTCAACTTCTATTTCAACATCCACTTCAGCAGCTGCTCCATTATCTCGATCAAGTACTTGCTTCAGTTTTATTCCTTTTCCCAAAACATATTCATATTCCATTCCATTATGTACTGAATTAAAATGAAAATCCAATTTATCAGCAAATATCCTTTCTTCACAAGCTTCCACTGGACAAGCTAATCCATTTAAATGAAAATCTTTTGAATGATATTCAAATAATTTTGATGATTCTGTTTGATATTCGCATTTAGAACATTTTTGTATCGTTTCTACAAGCTTTGCAGGTGACGGTGGTGCTGTAACAGCAGAATTTCGATGAGCAGTTTTTACATGCTTTTTAAGAGCATGTTTAACAAAAATTCCTTCACAACCATCAATTGGACATTTAATTGCCTTTGGACCATGCACTCTTTTAATATGAGCCCGCATATACCATTTTCGAGCAGTACGGTAATAACAATTTGGACTTGGACACGCATGTGGGACTGGATGAACTGTTTCAACATGTTTTGCATGAATATCATAGTTTTGAAATTCTTCATTACAATGTTGACATTTAAATGGAGCTAAATGCAGCAGCTTTAATTATTGAATATAAATAAAATGCAAGATTTACCTTTCTGTTCTTTCTTTTTCTTAACCTTTTTTGGACGTTTCTTTATCACAAATACAGGAATACCATTATCATGTCGTAAAAGTGATACTCCATTATCTGATGATTCAATAACACTTCCAGTATCAGATTCCATAACTAAAAACAGAACCAATATTAAACTGAAGAAACAAAAATATCAAGATATTCAAAGTATAAAACTTCTATTTTGGCACAACAGAATCTTTTAATGAACTAAACTTTAATCTTCTCCTGACTACAAATATAAACAATCAAAATTCAACAATAAAAGCTAAAAAGTAAAATACAGTTAAGATACTGGAGTTTTTTCTGTTTCTTCTGGAGGAGCTGGTGTTTCAGCAGCAACTTGAAGGGCTGCGACTTGTTGAGCTAATGTTTCACGTTGATCTTTTGCACGAATATAAG
>CABFKP010007101.1:0-10192 GCA_901779475.1 Panagrolaimus davidi
AAAACATAAACAATAAAAAACAATTTTTCATTAGACAAATTTACTGGTGTTGATTCCAACGTGCATTTAAAATTATTTTTTCTGTGCTGCTTCTTTTCTTTCTTTTGCTTCTTCGCGAGATTTTTTTAAACTGCCTTTCGTCCAGTCAGCTACAGGTTTAGGATTCGGTGTATGTGGATTATAGTCTGGTTTAGCATTTCCTGGTCGTCCTACATAATTTCCAGAAATCACACCTTCATTATCACGGTTGCCTTTCAAAGCACCAGGTATATCTTTGCCAACTGTATTTGGTTGTGATGGTTGATGTTGTTTTTTACTCATGATGCAATTAACCCTAAAAAAATAAATAGAAAAATTTTTTATAAATTTTTTAGCACCACGGCTTCAACTAAAAACAAACTCTGAAAATAAAATAAAAAAAGAAAAACTTTTTATATACAAATCTAGGAACCATTTTTGATGTTCAAAAAGCAAATCGGTGATTCAATGCAAATAAATATGGTTAAACGGAAACGTGAAATGATACGAAATAAAAAAACACTTTGTTGCAAAGCTTTTTCTTGGAAAATTTAGTTTTTTCGCACCATAAAACAGCTATAAAACAATATAAGACAACAATAAACATTTTTTTACATGTTCAACAAAGTTTTTATTTCAGGTGCGGTCAAATACAAACAAATAAACAAAAATTAGAAATGACAAATAAACAGAACTGAAAGAATAATTTTTATTGAAATAAATATTTCATTTTTTACGATTTATTTTATCATTTAACCTTTATGAAATTGACTTGATTCTGTTTTTTTGTTATTAGCTAATCAAATTTGCAAGGAAACTCGTAAAGTAATTATTTTGAAGCTTTCATTAACTTCTTTGAAACAAAATTTTGAGGAAAAAATCTTATCTTTCTTTTTGAAGCAAATCTTTTTGGTCTCAAAAGAGTTAATCTTAGCAGAACTAAAAAATTAATCAAAAGACAAAAACGTCCAACACAACCGCTAGAAAACTAAAAAAATTGAAGCAAAGAGGTTTTTTTTAATCTAAAAATGAACAGAAAAGGCAAATCGATGATTCATTGAATCAAATATGTTTTTTGAAACTTAAAAATGGAAATGAAAAAAAGAAAATGTCAAAATCTTTTTTCTTTGATAATGGTCTCATACACCTTTTAAAGTTTTCAAAACACGATAAAAAAATAATGACCTTTTTTATGTGTCCGATTTCTAAAAAGATGATTTTGAAAGTTAAAAAATGCACAAAAATAAGAATTAACACAATGTAAAACCTTTATTTAATTTTCGTTTTATGTTTAAAAAAATTTATAATAAATCACAGATAAATTTTAAATGATTTTATTTGTATGAAAATAATAAACCATTTTAAACATTTTCCTTTTTAAAACACATTTGATGCGTCAAATTTTGGTTCCAGCATTTAAAACTTCGCCATTATTGGATCCACCAATTTTTACGCCACCATCACTTTTAATACATGTGCCATTATCGTCTTCTACTTTATCTTTAACGAAATCAACAACTTTATCTATCATCGTTCCATCATCTTTTTTACCATCACTATTACCGCCAAACATATTTTTAATATCAGAAAAGAAAAAATTAAATAGAAATTTTCTTTTTCAAAGCAACAAAAGTAAGACATAAAAATGACAAAATTTTTCTTTTATAAAAAATTTTTTTTTGTGAACAAAAGAACTAAAAAAATAAATTTTTGTTTTTTATTATGTAATATTTTAAAAAATTGTTATTGACAAGAAAACAATTTTTATCAGATGTCGTCAAAACAAAAATCATTTCAAAATTTTACACTAAAATAATGTAAAAGAAATGTGATGAAAAATGCATTCTTATATTTTATCTTGCAATTGCAAAGTTGATAAATAAAAGTTTTTATCCATATTTTACACTTTCGTCCACAATGATACTCCTTCTTCAATTTCATAGATCTGAAAATAAAAATTTTTCTTTTAATA
The DNA here is from genome assembly GCA_901779475.1 of Panagrolaimus davidi. NCBI lineage: Eukaryota > Metazoa > Nematoda > Chromadorea > Rhabditida > Panagrolaimidae > Panagrolaimus > Panagrolaimus davidi. The sequence goes on from CABFKP010007101.1 coordinate 1,991, forward strand.
AATTTCGTTTAAAAAAGTACTGATGTTGAAGTTTTTGAATTATTCAATTTAACTTTTACAGCACTTTTTGGAAAAAAAGTTTAACTCCATTTTTGGATTTTATTTGTGTATTAATTGTTTTTTTTTGGACGTTTCAAAAATAATCAACAATTTTTAGAACGAAAAATGTCGAATTCTGAAAAAGAAACAAAGGTGTCATTTGGTGGTGCAGAAGTTGAAGGAGATAATAATGATAACATTGTTAACATCCCTTTACTGGTGATGGAACCCACGTTGAAGGCGATAATAATGGTGGTATTACAAATGTTGAAATTTTTAATGATGATGGTGGTGTTGAAGTTGATGGAGATAATAATGGAACAATCAACAATACTAGTATTAATACAAGTTAAAAATAAAGTGCTTGAATTTTGAAAACTAATGAATTTTTAATTATATTTGTGTTTAAAGTAAAAATCAAAATGTGTAAATTTTTAATAAAAAAAAGTATTATACTATAAATCGATCGTTTAGTACATCTTTCAGTGTCGATAGCTTCTTGTTTTTGGAAATTTAAATTTTTGCGACTAAATAAATTCAATGTGAAAATCCCAAGTTTAGGTAATGTATTTTTTGATGCAGGAAAAATAGCCAGAAAAAAATATTATTCCTTTTTGCTAAAAAAGAGATACTATCGATGATTTTTGTCATTAATCAGGTTTGATTGGAAAAACACGTCTTTTTTGTGTTTTTCAGAAAGTACTAGAAAAGTAGTTTCTATTCTTTCTATCAGCTATGAAAGAAATTGAAGTTGAAAAAAAAACAAAATTTGGATTCCAAATAGCTATAATTTACAGCAATTTTAATGTCCTTTTTAGTGTTCTTCGACGCTTTTTTTGAAAACATTATTTGTATTTTTTTATTTGATATTATCTTTTTATAGCTTTTGCATTTCTTTATTGGGACAGTGTATTTATATAAATTAAACGACGAAAAAATTGTAAGTATAATAAACAGTTTGAAATTGAAAATTAAAAGGAATTTTTCAAAAATTAATTTATCGTGTCCCAAAAACCTTTTTTATATTTATCCAATCATTGGCACCTTAACATTAATATCAACTGGAACATTATTGACGTCGCCATTATTATCTCCGCCAATTTGAACGCCATTGTTTGAACTGTTTCCGCCATCCGATTCTTTATCATCATCTGAATTATTGCTGGAATTATCTCCTGGTTTATCAGAATCATCTGAATCCGAGGTTCTTTTTTCATCAACCATTTTTACCATTTTTTCTGAAAAAAATAAAATTTTATTAGCATTTCGTTGAATTTTATAAAATAGGCAATACAAAGCATAAAAAGCTATGGTCCTTTAAATATTTAATTTTCAATCTGATTTAAAAAATATTTATTTTGCTTTAGAAATTGAAAGCAAATGGAGTGAAAAAATTGAGAGGCAAATAACAAACACAATATTTTTTGTCATGAAATTTTTAGTTTCTTTGAAAGAAAAAAACATTTTTGTTGACTCTTTAAAAGCGTTAGATTTTCTAATTCTTGTCGTGTAAAAAATACGCCTAAAAATTTTTCTAATTATTCTGGACTAAAATATAAAAGAATTGTTTTGAACAAAACATCTTCCGATAAAAAACAATGATTTTATTTTTTGTCTTTTTTTTAAAAATAGTTTGATTATTGCGAAATAGTGTTTTTATATTTTTCATTTTTAGCGGCTTGATAAAGGAAAAAAACGGTAAAACTGATGCGTTTGTTTTATAATAAAACTTTTATTCATGTAAAATATTGATATAAAAATTCCGTCATAAATTTTTTTTAATTTTTTGACTTATAATTTTTGTTTTTCATTTTTGACGAGAAATTTGTTAACTTTTATTTTGTTTGCCTCTTTTGATCATTGGTTTTTAAAGATTTTTTTTATTTAGATACTTTTTAATAAAGTGGAAAAAAAGAAAGTCCTCCACTGTTTTTTTGATTCGAACTAATTTTTTAACGAAATAAATTAATTTTTAATAATTCTTATTGAGGTATATAATGATATAATATCGTTTATCTGATTTGTAATCTCTTTTTTCGATTTTAATATTAACAAAAGTTTTAACAATATCTTTTTCAAATGATGAACTTTTTCAGTTAACAAAAATGAATGATAAACCTGGATATGAGTCAGCTGGAGTTCATATTGGCGGAAAAAATTATGGATCTGTAATTGATAAAACTGCTGCCAATAAAGACAATGAACAAAAAAATGATAATTTATTGGATCATACAAAATCTAGTGCTGGTGGTGCCATTGGCTGTGGTGGGGAACAACAAAACTCTGGTGAAACATTAGTTGGAAAAGTTGTTGGAGCAGTTAGTGATTTTATTACAGGGAATAATGATGATCCTTCCAATCCCCAAAAAGGAAGATTAGATGTTAAAGTTGGTGGCAGCAAAAAAGGAGCTGGAGTTGAAATTAAAGGAGATAACAATGGAAAAGTTACAAATTCATAATTTGCATTTTGCTTATTTTTTAAGATAACACTACATTCTTAAAATTTTGTGATTACTATTTTAAACTCTTTTTGGGTAAAATTTCAAATAAAATTTAATTTGACGATCATAATTTAATAAAAAAATCATTATTGAAACAGATCAAAATTTTTCAAATAATATAAAAAATTTTTATTTGTAAAAAACGAGTTACTTGAGTCGATTTTTATGCACTTTTCACAAATTTTGACATAACCAAAAAAGATCTAAAAAATTTATTGTAGAACAGTTTTTTTAAACTTTCATTGAACTGTTTTTTTCTCTTTATTGACAAAAATTTTTAGACAAAAATTACAAAATCTATCAAAAATGATAAATTATCGTTTTTTAAAAATAAATAAAAAACACCCGCAAAAAAGGATTTTAAATACAAAATAAAAAGTTCAAGGGTGCATAAAACGTGGAACTCGAGCAGATTTATCTGTAATTGGGATTACGGTAGTTTTTGGAGGATCACATGGATGTGGATTTTCAGGATCATATGCTCGAACAGGGACATGACATCTTTCAATTCCAACCGGATAAAATGATTGAAAATGTAAAGTAACAACCGAACGACGAATATAAAATGAAGCAAAAGTTTTATTAAGCGTTTTTGGTCGAGCAATTCGTTGCAAGACTTCTGTATATGCAACAGTTTTAGCTTCATCAGCTTCTGTTATTCGAATATTTACACTTTGGGCAAGATATGCAAACTATAAAATGAACAGGGATTATAAAAGTGATATTTTAGGGGTTAAACAAACCAAGAAAAATCTTTCCATAGAATCATATGAAAAATCTGCAGAATATGGAATATTTATTGACTCAATCGGAGTATCAAAAGTACTTTTACGGGCAAGCAAATCCCAGGTGTCATCGTTAAAAGCAAGGCGGCCATTAAAGCTAAAACAGAAAAAATTTAATCATAAGAAAAAGGGTAAAATGTTTAAATTTCATAAGCATGATGCAACATTGCATTTAAAGGCTTCTTAAAAGTTCGCAATTTGTTAGCAACAAAAGCTTTGGTGAATTAGTTTCAACCTTTAAGGGTTACTTTCATTTTGCCCCATTAAATATTATAAATATAGTGGAAAAAAATTATTCTATTAAAAAAGAATAATTTTTTGTACATGTTTTTTTGACGTCAAAAATGTATTTTAAATTGACGTGATTCTGTTTTTTTGTTAGCTAACCAAATTTGCAAGGAAACTCAATTTCATACAGTAATTATTTTTAGCTTTCATTAACTTCTTTCAAAAATAGATAAACAAAATTTTGGGGAAAAAATCTTATCTTTCTTTTTGAAGCAAATCTTTTTGGTCTCAAAAGAGTTAATCTTAGAAGATTTTCTGTTCTTGCCACACCCATTTTTTTATTGCAATTTTCTGATAACATAAAAAAAGTTTCCACAAAATTGTTCTTTTGTACTTTTGAAAAAATTTTTGGGAAAAAGCAAAAAAGACAGAAATCAGATTTTTAGCAAAACACACAAAAAATTATGTTTTTTAAATAAAAGTTTTGAATAAAATTTGAAAAAACGTTAAAAACTCACTTAATTGCTTTAATTTGATATGTTGCATTTATGAGCGGATTAATGTTAAACGGAATTCCATCCGAAACTTTTACCAATGAAATATGCAATTTATTAACGGATTTTAAAGATCTCAAAAGATAAATAAACTCTTTTTCATGCTCTTTTGAAAATTCATATGTTGTATAAATTGCAACCTTAAAACAATATTTTTATATTTTCGTTTTGAGACACAACATTATTCTCATTTTTTTCGTTCCAAGACCAATATATAACTTACAGATGTTGCATATCTTGCTGTTCCAATAATATATGGCATAACTCGATGCAAAACTTCTGTGGAAGTTGGTTGTTGTGTACAAAATTCGATATGAATTGATTCAGTAACAGATAACTTTGAAATATAATCCAAAACTTCATCATCTGAATTTAAATCACGCATTTCATCTAAATATAAATAAATATCTCCACCAATCATTAATGGAAGCTGTTGAATTTCTGTTCGTTCACGATTTAATTTTTTAAACATAAAATAATTTAATTTTGAAGTTAAAGCAAAATTTTGTGCATCTTTTGGATGATTTTTATCACATATTTCAGAGATTATCATTTCTTGTACAAGTTGGGGTAAAGCTGGATAATTAAACATTTCTTTTCTTTTTTGAGGATAAACAAACAAAAGCCAAGAAATTTTAAGCATTAAATTTATCGAACAACTTTTTAAAATAATTAAAATCACGGATTATCAATTAAAAGAAAAAAGCAAAAAAAAGTCTAGACAGACGGGAAAATGAGCAATAAAAAAAGATGACCGATATTTAACTGATTGATTAATAAAAATGGTAATAAAACAGCTGAATTTAAAAAAAGGAAGAAAGGAAAAATGTGTTTTGTTTTAAACAAAAAATATAGGGAAACAAAAACAAGTTCGAAGTTTAAATGTTTTTTTTAAAAAAAAGCGAAAAAATGGAAACTTATGGATACCGTAATTTTTAAAAATAAGTTAAATTAAAATACAGAATTCAAAGTAATGAAATATAATAAGAAGTGTCTATTTGAGCGTTTTAGTGTTTTACAAAATTTAAACAAAAACTTTTCGTATTTTCAATTTTTTTCAAAAAAATTTCTGGAAGGCATATTTTTGAATCCCTGTAAAATAAGATATTTTAAAAATCAAATAAAAGGGCTCCAAAGAAAAAAAACTGCAAGAGAATCCAGAAAAAAAAATATGCCTGATTTATTCATGCTTTTCCTTTCCACAGAAAAAAAACACACTAAAAGCAATAACGATGTTTTTCCTTTTTTTGCAGTTCCGGTTTCCTCCAAAAAAAGAGAATCGGGTGGTACATATGTAAAATTTGATCACGAAATCAGTGCAAAGTTTGTGAGCCACATTTTTTTTTAACTGAAATCATTTCCCTTCTATCTTTTTTATCTCGTCTCTATTTTTTTACTTCTTTCAACGCTTATCAAAAATGCAAAAAATGAAGATAGAAACAAAAGAGAAACATAAAAAAATTTTTTTTAAACGATTATAATATGAAGTACTTTTCCATTTTTTTCAAAGCTTTTAAATAAGTTTTTTTCCCATGTGAAACTACGTGACATCAGCTACTTTTTGGGGGAAAATAAAGCGAGTAAATCAATAAAAAAAATTTCCTTGACAACAAATTTAATTTTTTTTATTTCCAATGTTACAAACTACAAAGTAGAAACTTAGCAGTGATGAACTTTTATTGCAAGCATCGTTTCTGATGTTTTTGTGTTTTTAAAAATTGTTTGTAGCAAAAAAAATAGGACAAAAACAAACATTAAAAAAGACAATAAGCACATTTAAAAAAAAGAATACATGGAAACAATAAAATAATAGTAAATTTTTAAGGCAAAAATAAGCTAAAAAAATGTATTTTTAGTTTAAAATTTTTTCTGCGTTTAATGAAAAATATATTTTTTTTCAAAAACAGATGTTTTTTCGCCGTTTTTTAAATTTTAAAATGTATAAAAAATTAAATTTTTTGAAGAATTATATTGATTTTGTCGACTTTGAAAAATACCTCAAAAATCATTTTCAAATAATTTTAAAATTGAACACTGTTTTGTATAGTTTATTTTTTTTATTGTTGTTTAAGAATTTTGTTGCTTTTTAGTTAAAAAATTACTCACCACAAAAATATTTAATTTGTAAAAATCACATGTGTGTTTTTTTTGTTCGACAATGTTTTTTATTACTACAAAATGCATCTTTTTTAATCCTATAAATGTGTATTTTCATGACTGCTATTATTATTATTTTTTTATTAAAAAACTTTGCAAAAAATGTGACAAAAACGTTTTGTTTTTATTCCATTCAATTATTAGCTTTACTTTAATGTTTTAAAAACACTATAATTATTCATTGTCATAAGTTAAAAAAAATTATTTCTTCTAAAAGCTGAATAAACTCTTTTTTGTTTGTGGTTTTTTGAAATCATATTCTTTTTTGGAACAAATATTTCGAAATCAATCCGTTTTCAAAGGTGTGTATTTTCAAAGTTACTACCAACAAAAAATGTTTCAAAAAATGTTTCTCTTTCTTTGCACTTTTTTTCCAGAAAGTCTATTTTGTGTCTTTGTTATGAACTTTGATTTTTTTAAAAAAGGTGTGTGTGTAAAATTTCACAACATTGTAATCTTTTGCTCAAAGTACCACCACACCTTTTCCCCCAACATCGAAAAATCTAAACCGACTTTGATCAAAAATATAAACAATATATAAGCTTAAATTTTTTTCCCAGTATTTAAAGTCAAAGCTGAAATGTTTCTCAACTTTAGACGTAAAACTTAAGTCTTTTCATTTTATGAAAATAAAATTTTATAAACTTTATAAGTTTTTTTAAAAATTTTGATTCTAAATTAAAATTTTTTTAAATGTTTTTTATTACTTTTTTTTAACCTCCTGTACATAGAATTTTTTTTGAGGTTAAAATTTGTTATTTTGTTTTAAAAATCTCTAAAAGCGTGTTTACTCTTTTTTGATTGATTTTTTTACTCCAAAAAAAAAAGAAACACCTAACTCATCTTATTTTTTTAGGTTGCGGAGATTATAATCAAATAAGGTCATTTTTTTTGGGATTTTAAAAATATTTTCCACGATTTTTTTGCCTCTTTTTGAAAAAGCTTTGCATCTTTAAAATATTATTCCTCTTTTGAGTTGGTAATAATAGAAATGTTTTTACCATCAGCTTCAATATTTTTACCATTAATTTGTCTTTTACTTCCATCTTGTTCACCAAAAGGCCATTCAAAAGCAGTTAAAGATTCAATAGAAAAATTATCAGAATCACATTTAACACATCGTCGCCTAAATTTATATATTANCATGCTGTTATTGAAAAAAGTGAAGTTCAAATTGGTAAGTTTTTAAATTGGGTTAGAAAATAAAATAATATTTTAAGGGATTTTCCACGTTCGAACAAATGATTTTAACCAATGTCTTTTTAACACGAAAAAATTTACCTTATAATGAAAATGAGTTTAAAAAAGCTTTGTTCTAAAAAAATATATTTGCATAAAAAACGCACTTTCATTCTACAGTAAATTCTTTCGTGCTAAGAAAAAATTGTTTAAAATTATTTGTTCGAACACTGAATATCGCTTTAAGTTTAATGGAGATAACTCTTTTGATTTTAAAAAATTTAAATTATGGGATACTTTTCATTAACAAACTTTGACCCAAAAAAGCATATCTTACTTTTTTAGGTAAAAATGCCATAGAATATTCAATTTCAAAGCCACCATTTGCAATTAAAACACGTGGAATAATTTTAATTTTAACAAAAAATCCAAGCCTATATTCTTCTGAACGTCCATCACTTCATCAAATGCTTGCTGCAAGTGGACATAAAACTATTCTTTTAAATGCTTCTAACTTTAAAGATTTAACAATCCCATCTGTAATTGAAGCTTTAAAAACCAAAGAATCATTTGAAAAATATTCAATTCTTTCGGATTATTCAATTCAAAGTCAAATTTCTAAACTTCTTTCAAAACAAAATACAGAAACTGAATCTTCAATTTTAATTGGATTCAATGAAACGTCACTTCGAGAAATGAAAGAATTTAAAGCTCCACTTTTGATTATCAATGATAGCGAAATTGATGTAAAAGAATTTA
>CABFKP010007111.1:0-10186 GCA_901779475.1 Panagrolaimus davidi
GTACCAAAATTATATTTTTTGCGTAACTTTGAAAAAACCAAGCACATCTCTACTTTAATATATTTCTTCAAAAAAAAGTAAAATATTGTTTAATTTTTGCAGTTTTTTAATAATGGATGAATTTATTGAAATTTGTTGGAAACATATGAACAATTTTTTACATCCATTTGAAACCATCAGACGCTTTTTACATTTAAATTAGCAAAAAAAGATTTCAAATATTCAAACATTATAAAATTACGTTGATATTAGTTTTGGTAACTTTCTTTTTTATCGACAGACTGTAATTTTTAAAAACTCTCCTGTCACATTTGGCATTCGATGAAGCTATTTAATATTTATTGTAATTATCCTCTTTTTTTAATTCTATAGTAAAAATAAAGAAATCACAAAACATAAATAATGTCATGATATGTAAATGCTTTTTAGCCACAAAATAAAGTATTTCAATGATTTTAAACCAAATACATATATTCAAAACAGATGACATAAAAAAAGTCATTTTTTTACTTCATTTTATGGTTTTCAATATTAATTTTAATTATCTCCATTTTTTAATTTTATGGTAAAAATAAAAAAATCACAAAACATAAATAATGTCGGCATCAGGAAAAGGAATCCGTCAGATTAAAAATAGATAATCTAACAAAATCGATATATAATATTTTCCTTAAAAATACTCCATTTAATTACTATTTTATAAAAAAAATTTAAATATTCTAAATCAGAAACAAAATAGCACATTTTCTTGCAAAAATAATATATTTAAACGTTTGGTTTATTTTTGAGAGAATAAAAACTATTTTGTTCAAAGTTTGTTACGAAATACACATAACCGTCGACAAACGTAAGAAAAAGCAATAAAAATACTTTGATTTTTGCTTATTTATTTTTTATGTTCTAGATAGTCGATTCATAATGAATAGAGGAAGCGAAAATTTATATGAAACGAAAAAAACTTTTCGTTGGCATCTGTGCCTATTGCATTTGAAAAACAAGACGCAATTCTCATAAAATTGAAAAAAAAAAGAAAAAATGTATTTTTTTGTAACTTTTATCTGTCAATAAAAAAATAAGCTATTAAAACTCATATCAACGTAATTTTAAAATTTTTGAATATTTGAAATCTTTGTTTTTCCTCTTTTAAATGTAAAAAGCGTTTGATGGTGTTAAATGGTAAAAAACTATATTCATATTTTTCCCGAACAAATATCAACGAATAGCTTCATTATTAAAAAAACTTTGAAAAATAAACAACATTTTATTTTTTTTGAAGAAATTAATTAAAGAAGCAATTTAATCAACATTTATGCATTTTCTTGGTTTTTTTTTGCTTTTCTAAAAAAGAATGATTCATAAAGTTTTTATGTTTTTGTCATTTTCAAAGGATGTTATTTTTCATTTATTGAATGTCTCAGTTTCGTTAAAAAAACGCTGCAGACTTTTTCTTTTGCGCATTCGTTAAAAGTTTATTTGATTATTTTGGATCTTTTTTTGTTTTGCTTTCTTTATAAAATAAGATATTCAAGAAAACATGTTTTTTAAATATAATATTGTTGAAGAAATCCAAAAATGCAACAATTCCATTATTAAAGAAAAGTAATAATTTCCACTGTGTTTTAAGCAGAAATTTTTGACTGAAAGAAAAAAAGTAGTATTAAAACTAGCTGCTATATTTTACCAAAATTGAATCTATTATTTACAACAAAAAATTCCATAAAAACAAGTTTTTTGTAAAAAAATATGATAACAGTCTTTTGCCGTTTTAACACAGTAAATTTTATTTTTAAATTAACTAAATTAGCGATGTTACTAGATTTCATAGTAAACACTAGCAGATAAAATAAAAAAAGCGTTGTCGTTGAAAAAGAAGAAAAGTTCTTTTCCAGACCGTTGCAATTGATTGTTCAACTTTTTTTACAAAAATTATTTGCTGAAAAAAGCGTTCAGCTTCTGGAATTTTTATCTCAGAATCTGTTTTATTTTGTATTATTTTTTTAATCCCAGTATATTCCACTCGTGCTAAAATACAATTCTATGTTTTTTCAAGTCTTGAAATAACCTGTTGCATGTTTTTTATTCAACTTTTGATGCGGTTGTAAAAGTTATCAACTTTATCTTTACTAAAATATGGATCACTGCAACAAAAAAAGTGTTTTTAAACAAATAACAAAAGAAACGTCAGCGTTTTATTTTTTTATTTTAATGATATTTATGCATGTTTCCTTTTTTTGTGACTTTTAATACTGTCATCATTTCCTTCATGTAAGCTATATTTGAATCACAAAACAGATTTTTACAAAAATGTTTTTAATATTGTTTTTTTAAATACTTTAAAAAGCAAAAACAATAAGATAATAAAATTCGAACAAAAAAGAATCAAAAACGACTTGTTTTATAAAAAAGCATCCAATTTGTTTCGGCAAAAGAAAAATGTATTTTAGTATTATCCGTTTTTTTTCGTTTTTTTTGCTTTTCTAAAAAAAAATGATTCATAAACTTATGTCTTTTCCAAAGGATGTTTTTTTTCAACAACAGAGTGTCTCACTTTCGTTAAAAAAAATGTTTAGACACTTCATTTTTTTCGCATTCGTTAAAAGTTTATTTGATTATTTTGGATCATTTTTTTGCTTCACTTTTTTTCCAAAATAAAATATTCAATAAAAAATACATGTTGAACATATTTTTTCAATACAATAGTGCTCAGAAAATGCAAGAAATCTCATGCATCAGTAAAGCATCTAAATTATTTAAGAAAAGAAATAATTCCCTATGTATTTTAAGCAGACATATTTGATTGAACGAAAAAAAGTGGTACTAAAACTGGCTGCTATATTTTACAAACATCGCTTTTATCATTTGCAATTTGTACTCAATAAATTTTATTTTTAAAGTAAATAACTTATCAATATTACTAATTTCATAGTAAACAAAGTTTTTAAAAACATTCTTATATACGGATTTCTACCAAATAGCAGAGATTTAAAGCATAATTAATTTTGTAACTTTTTTCATGCTTGAGATTATCTTTTTCAACGGTGACGCTTTTTTTATTTAATCGGCTAATGTAAAGATAGTTTTTGAAAGTTCTGAAAATGACATGCTTTTGTATGTCCTTTTTTTCTATCGATTTTATTTTTTTAAAGACGGCCCTTTCATTTTTGTCATAAAAATTGACACACATTTGTTTCATTATTTTGTAAATTCTCTAGAAATTTTCTAGAAATTTGTTTGAATGTTTAAGTTCTTTTTGCTAAATTTTCTTTAAAAATATTTTGAGAAAATAAATAAATAATTTCGAAAGTTTATTTTTCAAAAATATTTTATAACATCAACTTCAAATGTAAAAATGACGCTATTAAAGAAAATAAATTATTTATCTTAACGGATTTTTTAATTCTAATAACTTCATTCATATTTGTCAACATAAATAATTTATTACATTTTTAAAAACAAAAACATATTTTAAATCTTGAAATTAATTTATGCTACATTTGAAAGAAAAGAATTTTTTTTAAATAAATATACATTGAATCATTGTTCTTTAAAGCATTGTATTTGCTTAAAACCGATTTAAAATTTTTAAATTTAATTCTCAGTGAATTTGTCGCTTTGCATAAAAAAAATGTTTAATCTGAAGCTGATTAAATTAAAGAATTTCAGATTTCGCAACCAAATAATTATTTGAAACTTTTAAAACTGAAAAAAACGATTTTTTTAAAGCTTCTGTTTTGCAAAAAAAACATTGAATAATTCATGATCTTTGAAAAAGAATAAACGTTTGAATGCTTTTTTTTATTCTTTGTTACATATTTTTTATACAAAAATTTCCGGAAAATATAAGAAAAAACCAAAAACATGTTTCAACATTGGTTTTTTATGTTACAAAGTTTTTCGCCTTTTAAAAATGTTTGCTCGATTTCTTCATAAACTTTATAAAATTCTCTTGACTCGGTTTTGTAAAAAAAGGTGCTTTTTTAAAATGTGTTTTTTCTTTTTTTAAACTTCAATAGTTTTTTTGATGTCTGTTTTGAATATTTTGTTTTTCTAAATTAATTTGCAAGTTTTTTTTATCTAAAATATATAAAAAATTTTGCAAATGACTTATCAAAAACACGAATCATTTTTGATGCATTATTAAAATAAAATTATGAATTTACTGAAGATCTCGATTTATGTAATATTGTTTAAATAAAAACAAAAGTATCAGTCGGATGCAACTTTTCTACTTTATCAAAAATCACATTTAAATTTTCATGTATATTCAAATAATAATTCATTAAAACATAATACGTTTCAAAAAAAACTTCCGCACTGCTTATCTGAAGAGCTGCGGACTTATCCAACAAATTCATTACCACAAAAACAAATTAAAATTGAATTTTATGAAAAATAAATATAAAATCAATGAATCAAAGAAACAAAGAAATGAATGAAAACTGATTGCTCTAATTTTGTGATGACAAAGAATGAAAAAACAAAAGTTTATGTAAAAATTTTCAAAAAAGTAAAAAAGCTTTTTTTATTTTTCACATTTTAATCAAATATTACTGCGGCAATAGGTATGCCACAAAAAAAACCATTTTTTACTAATGGTAAATAAATATAAATTTTAGCTTTTCTTTCAATAACAACTTTAAGGGTGATATTAATCATACTATTTCATTAATGCAATTGAAGGTAATAACTGATTCAAAATTTATATTTCGAAAAAAATTTTTTTTAATAATTTTTAGATAAATAAGACATGTTAAAAAAATATATTGTTTAAAAAATTCATACAGAATGGGGAAAACAAATTGATAATTTGTAAATGGCAAATTTTTCACTTTAAAAAGAGTATTGATTGAAAATGTATCGCAAAAGAGAAAAATCGTTTCACAACTTAAAAAAAAAAAAAACCAATTATTTGCAAAAAAAACTGAATCAAAATTTACTATATTATTTTTTTGTTTTCTTCCATTTGATTGACTTTAAATTTTGCACAATTACCAATTCTGTCGCCAAATTCATTGTTTTTTTAGTGAAATTTTGAAAGTTTTTTAACTCAATATCGTCGATCTTTAAAAATGCATAGCTTCGAAAGTTTTTCATATTTTTCTTTTTTTGTTACAAATCCAAAAACAAAAATAACAAAAACATGTTTCAACATTGCTTTTTAGTGTAACAACAAAAATTATCGTTTTCAACAACGGTTGTTCGATTTTGTCGCAACTTTAATAAAATGTTGCAGACAAATTTTTGTCAAACTAAAAAGAATAATCAATTTTATGAACTTTTCTTTTTTGTAAATGCACTGTTTTTAAGGGTTTTGTAATTTGAATATTTTGTTTTTTTGGAAAATATTTTTAAAATCTTTGGTATAAAAGAAAAGGAAATTGTCAAAAATGTGTTGATACTAAGAAGGATCAATCCAAGTTAAAGCACTATTAAATAAGAAAAATACAATGAATGTCAGTTTTTACTCATTAATTTTGAATTATTTGAATTTTAGTTTCATACAAAAACGTATTTTTATTTTTAAACTTTTAAAAATGTTTTTGAAGCTAAAGTTAATAAAGATATTTCTACCGATTTTACAAATTTTTAATGTGCAGTGTATTTTTCATAATCGAGTCATTGCTAGCTCCAGCAAAGATGGATAAAATTTTCAGTGAACATGAGAAATAATGTCATTATTGGAATAGTAAAGGAGATCGGATGTGGTTGTAAAAGTTATCTACTTTATCATTACTAAAATATGGATTACTGTAACAAAAAAAGGTATTTTTAAACAAATAAAAAAACAAATGTAAGCGTTTAATTTTTTTATTTTTAAAAATTTATGCATGTTTCCGTGTTTATTTGTGACTTTTATCTGTCTTTGTTTCTTATCATTTTTTTTGCTGTTTGAGCTTTGACATAAAAAAAACTGATAACGCTTATTTCTTTCATTTTTTTTTAGTTTTTTCTTTGAATATTTTGGCTGTATCACATTGTAAGGTTAAACGGTCAAAAAAAAAGACAAAAAAAAACCGGACAAAAAAAAATTATCCAAAAGCAGCTTTTTTGCCGCTTTTGATAATTGTTGTTGTTTGTTTTTTTGACCTTTCGCCCTTGTAAGAAGCATAGATTATTCAAAAATGAAATTAAAATTTCTCGTTGTTTAAAATTTTTTGTGCTCTGGCGTATGCAATTCAATCATTAAATAAAATAGATTATTAAAGTTACGTAAAAACAAAGGAAATTAAATAAAATTTGTATATTCATATCTTTCTCGAAAAATATCACCGAGAATTTACACTAGTAAAAATAAACAATATTTTACATCTTTTGAAAAAATAAATTAAAGAAACATTTGCAAAATTTTAATTAATCAAAATTTATGCATTTTTTAATGTTTTTTTTTTGCTTTTCTAAAAAAATGATGCAGTAACTTTTTTTGTTTTTGTCTTTCCAAAAGGTATAACAAAACAGCCATTGTTGAAAGCCGAAAGAAGTAGTCACTTTTGTTGCAGCACTGAAAAAACAAAGTGAAAAAAAGTATTTTTGTTTCATATTTTACGTTTTTATAGAAATTGACGGTGTTTAATGGATGTAAAAAACTATATTCATATCTTTCTCGAAAAATATTATCGAGAATTTACATTAGTAAAAAAAATGTAAAAAATAAACAATATTTTACTTTATTTGAAAAAATAGATAAAAGAAACATTTGCAAAATTTTAATTAATCAAAAACTATGCATTTTTTAATGTTTATTTTTTTCTGTTTTTCTAAAAAAATGATGAAAACACTTTTTTTGTTTTTGTTTTTTCCAAAGGAAGTTTTTTTTCAATTATCGAATGTCTCACTTTCGTTAAAAAAAACGTTGCAGACACTTCTTTTTTTGCGCATTCGTTAAAAGTTTATTTGAATATTTCGTATCTTTTTTTGCTTCATTTTCTTTAAAAATAAGATATTCAATAAAAAAAATGTTGAACATGTTTTTTGAATATAATAGACCTCAAAAAATGCAAGATGCACCAATGATGCGTGCATTATTAAATAAAAGAAATAATTTCCACTGTATCTTAAGCACAAATATTTGATTGAAAGAAAATACAGTAGTATTAAAACTGTCATATTTTACAAAAACTGAATTGTGATAACACTCATTTGCCGTTTCGACCCTTTAAATTTTATTTTTAAAGTAACTAAATTAGCAACGTTACTAATTTCGACGACATGACATTTGACCCCTTCATTCTTTTATATTAATTTCATTTTGATTTTGTGAGGGGTCAAAGGTCACTCCCAGATTTCATAATAAATAAAGTTTTTGAAAGTTCTAAAAACGACATGCTTTTTTGTCTGTCCTTTTTCCAATCGATTTTATTTTTCAACGACGGACCCTCTCTCATTTTTGTCATAAAAAAATGACGCACATTTTTCATTACTTTGTAAATTCGCTTAAAATTTATTTGAATATTTAGGCTCTTTTTACTAAAAATTTTTTTAAAATGTTTTGAAAAAATAAATTTATAATTTCGAAAATTTATTTTTCAAATACATTTAACAACATCAGCTTCATCAATAAGAAAAAAAACGCTATTAAAGAAAATGAATTATTTCTCTTAACAGATTTTTTAATTCTAATAATCTCAATCATATTTTTTTATGCAAAAATTTGCCACAAAATGTAAAAAAAGAACAAAAGAATGTTTCAATATTGGTTTTTAATGTTACAACAAAAATGACTGTTTTTCCGCTCTCAAAAATGTTTGCTCGATTTATTAATAAAATTCTCCTGACTCAGTTTTGTCAAAATGGGTGTTTTTTTTTAAATGTGCTTTTTTTTAACCTTCATTTATTTTTTTTATTTCTGTTTTGAATATTTTGTTTTTCTATATTAATTTGCATAATATGTTATCTAAAAAATATAACAACCTTTCTACAAAGATCTTATCAAAAACATCAAAATGAAATCAAGTATGGTACATTATTAAAATAATAATAATGAATTTACTGAAGATCTCGATTTATGTAATATTGTTTAAATAAAAATAAAAGTATCAGTCGGATGCAACTTTTCTACTTTATCAAAAATCACATTTAAATTTCCATGTATATTTAAATAATAATCGATTAAAACGTATTATTTTCCAAAAAAACTTCGACGTTGCTTATTAAACAACTACAGACGTCAACAAACTTATTAGCACAAAAACCAATGAAAAATGAATTTTTTAAAAAATAAATATTAAATCAAAGAAACAAAGAAATGAATGAAAACTGATTGTTCTAATTTTTCGACAAAGACCGAGAAGACAAAAGTTTACATAAAAACTTCCAAAAAAGTTAAAAAGATTTTTTATTTTATCACATTTTGATCAAATATTACTTTTTTGTTTACTGATTTTAAGTTAAATTAACTGACTTTCCATTGTGGTAATCAGTGTTTTCGCGCCCCACCAAACATCGCCACCGCCTCCGCAACCGGTGGCGGGTGGCGGTGGTGGCGCTACCAGAGTTACCATTTAAGGTTATTAAAACTGTAAGGGGGGACCAAGTTAATCAAAAATTTTGAAAAACTGTTTATATTATCAAAAATGAAAACAGAAAATTTCAGCTCTGTTTTGAAAAAATTGTTAAAACTTTTCACGCATTTTTTATTCAATTTTGTTATTTAAAACAAATTTTGCATTTGGAGAAATTATAATTTAATCTTTGAAACGTGTAAATGTCTGTTTGATTTGGTCATAAACTTTGGCAGATGTTTTAAAGACACATATTTTTTTTCGAAAGAAAACAAACAAATGGTTTTTTTCTTCACTGTTTTTTCCACAAAATTGCAAACAACTTTTTTTGTATGTCTTTTTTGAATATTTTATTTCTCTTGTTTTAAAAATATTTTTAAGTTAAAAAATTACCAAAGAACTTATTTTACTGACGGAAACAGAAAATTATATCGAATAAAGGTTTCCAAAATTGCATCATCCGATATAAATCAGAAAATTTTTGATTACTTACTTTTTAATAAATTTTTGTTGAAATATTTTAATTCCCATTATTTATAAAAGTGCATTTTTTGTTTATGCAACGTAAATTCATCAGTTCTTACGAAAATGAAACAAGAACATATTTTTTTTCTTTTTTTTTGTCAGTTTTGCAAAAAAAAATGAACGTTTTTCGTCGATTAAAAAATAATCTGTTCAATTTCATCATAAACTTTGACAGATGTTTTAAAGACACATATTTTTGTCGAAAAAAAAACAAACAAATGGTATTTTTTTCACTGTTCTTCCACAAAAATTGCAAAATAAGTTTTTGAATATTTTATTTATCCTTTAATTATTAGAAAAATGTTTTTATGTATGAAAAATTGCTAAAAGATGTGTTTTTTTTTAGTTTTGGACCAATCCATACAAAAATGTCGTAACAGTTAAAAATCATTATTTATAGAAAAAAGTGATTTGTCAATTGTCTCCTTTTCAAAGAATTTATATGTATTAATACAGCACCATTTTAAAAAATTTATTAAAACTCACATTCGTTTTTTTTTTTTCAGTTTCATTGTTTACAAAAAAATCAGAAATCGTTTTTTGCAAAGATCTTTGACGAAATTGTAATTTCAAATTTGAAATGTAAAATAATATTATTCCATCATTTTTGATATTTCAGAAACTGCATAATTTCTTAAATTTCTTTCAAAAAGTTTTCAAAATATTGGTACCCTTTTATGTTTTTCTTAAAAATAGCGAATTATATAATTTGTATGACACACTTTTTGTCTGTCTTTTTTTCTTTTTTCATCGACGGTTTTTTCATTTTTGTCAAAATAAAATCGTTTATGTTTTATTTGAATATTTCAGTGGTTTTAAATTCGTTTAAAAATATTATATTAAAACTAGAAATTTAAATCATTAAATATGAACTTTTGTAAAACCAAATGAATTTTTACAGACAATAAATAAAATGGACAACTTAAGATTCTTATTTGTGCTTTTTTAATTTGGTTAATACCAATTTCAAATATAATTCTTATTTTCCATAAAAATTTATGTTAAACATTGAAAAAATGTATCAAAGCTGATATCACAAAAAATTCATTTTTTAAATTTTTTTGTTTTCCCTTTAAGACACATTCTTGCACCAAAAAGAAACGAAATATAACGCATTTTGTGAGAAAACGTAGTTTTTTGAGACCCAAGTGGCACAGAAAAAA
>CABFKP010007121.1:0-10188 GCA_901779475.1 Panagrolaimus davidi
AAAAACTTGAAAAATTAATTTTTTTTTAAATTTTAGGATGCCGCTTCCGCTGTTAAAGAAGCTGTAACCGGTGAAGGAATCAAAGAAACCGTCTACAAAAATGAAAAGACTCATAAAGATGCTGATGGAAATATTATTCATGAAAAAACTCATGCTCAACGAGAACGTTAAAAATAAAAAATTATAACTATTATTTAAATTTTTTGCTTTTAAAAATGCCATTTTGAAGTTATTTTTTTTTGTAAATTCACTTTGCTTTTTTTGTTTGTAAAAAATTTTTAAAAGTTTTTTTAAAACCATAAAGTAAATATTATTTGAATTATCTTTTTTGACGATTTTTTGAGCACAGTTTTTTCAGAACATTAAAACTATAAACAGAAGAAAAACAAACAAACTCTTGTAAAAGCTAAATTTTCGTGGATTTAATAAAGCAAGAAATATTGTGACGTTTAAGACATTTATTTAACCTACAATAGATAAGAGAAACAAAATTTAAAACTGCATATAATATTAAAAACATGTTCAAAACAGATTGTTTATTTATCCAAAAATTTTAAAGCTAAATCCAAAAATGAAATTCTTATTTTGCAAATTATTCTTTCAAGAATAATAAAAAAGTAATAAATTATTTTTTGCTTGAAGTGATTTTTTTAATAGTTTAAAAATGACAATTCTGTAAAAAAACTGACAAACAAAAAAAATGGATGCTAAATTACTTAATTTTAATTAAAAGATTTAAAGTAGTAAACAAAAAAATATGATTGTCATCAATTTAATGTTTTTGTGGAAATAAAATTTTTATTATTATAAAAAAAAACCGACACAAAAAAATCAAAAAGAAATTTTGAAATGCCGCCATGACCGCGTTCGTGTTGAGACACGTGTGCCTGGGAAAAATGTGTTGAAATTTTGAAAGGTTAAAAGTTTTTTTTCATTTTGATTTTAGTAAGCATCGGTAGTTCAGTGGTTAGAACGTCTGAATCCCCAATTTAGATAACCCGGGATCAATACCCGGCCGGTGCAAAAAGTTTTTTAACATTTAAATTTTTTTGATTTTTAAAAAAATTTTTTTCTAAAGTTATCATACTTTCTTTAAGTTTGAAAAGAATTTTAGTATATATTTTTTATAACAGATTGGATAAAATAAATCTAGAATTTAAGTAATGTATGTACAACAATAAAAAGGGATATCGAAACAATGGGATTAGCTTTCACAAAGCTCAAACATTCAAATTTTTCTTTCTCAAAGAAAACATCAAAACGAAGAAGAAGAAGCATCAACAATTAAAAAATCATTACTATCTTTAAATTAAAATTTTCTTACTTTAATTTATCCTCATTTTTCTACAATTTATTTTTATATTATAAATCAGATATTACTCTTGAAGATTGTTTTTCCTTTTATGGTTACTGTAACATTGTAAATGTTATTTTTTTCATTTATTTATTTTTTTAAAATGAATAAACAAAAAAGATACACCCAAAATGCAAAACACGCGATTCATTTAAAAACACATCATTTTACGCAAAAATTTTTATTAATTAAAATTCGTCAATAATAACAGGATCCTTCTGTTGGTGTCATCCGCTACGGTATCACTGGGTGACCAATGCACAAAAAATAATTTTGAACCAAAAATGTTTACATTTTTCTTTTGAACTTAATATAAAAAACCTGATTTAATTATTTATTATTGCTCCAATTATTTTTCGCTCTTCTCGATATCGTTTTTAACAATAACAATCAACAAAGATAGCAAAGAATTGTAATTAAGGGGAGAAAAAAGTTTTATCATTGATCAACTTAAATTTTACTATAAAAAGGAAACCAAAAATGAGCAATAACTTCACTTTTTTTTGGGAACAAAGGTGTTTTAGTTTCAATAAAAAATTACTATTTTTGTGGAATGAATTTTTCGTGTTGCAGCATTTAATTAATTTTGAAATTATTTTTTAGATATGAATAAACACTTATTGTTCCTTGTTTTTGCCGCAGTCGTATTTTCCATTGAAGCAGGACGTCTTCGGCGTCAAATAAACGATCGTTAGTTTATTTTATTCAAACTTCAATTTAATTTTAAACAATAAATTTGTTTTAAAGCATGTGCCGTAATTCTTTGTGATAA
This sequence comes from Panagrolaimus davidi, assembly GCA_901779475.1. Taxonomy (NCBI): domain Eukaryota; kingdom Metazoa; phylum Nematoda; class Chromadorea; order Rhabditida; family Panagrolaimidae; genus Panagrolaimus; species Panagrolaimus davidi. The sequence continues at coordinate 2,127 of CABFKP010007121.1, forward strand.
CGGAGAACGATGCGCAAGAGTATCACCTTCTTGTACAGGTTCATCAAATTGTGTAATGAAAGGAATTTGTGTTGCAAATGAAGTCTATCAACAACAATATACCCAATATCAACAACAACCACAATACTCACAAAATAATTATGTTCCATATCCAGTTTTTCAGCCATCTGCTTTTCAACAAGCTGCTTCACTCTTTCCTTAAAAAATGAATTCTTTGAAAAAGAATGTTTAAATTTATCTATCTTTTAACTAATCATATTCTTCAAAAATAAAAACTTCTTTTAAAACTCAAACAGAAAACTTTAAAACAAATATTAGAATATCGGCCCATTAAAGACAAAAAAAGTATAAAACAACAAAAACATTTGTATAAAAAATTTTTATTTGACAAGAATGATAATACATATAATTAACAACAGTGATATTTGTACAAATTAATTAACTCAAATCAACTGGTTGTTCATTTAAAATACTATAAACTTTTTTTGCTGCTGTTCTTGGAGTATTATTTCGAGCTTCTTCAAGAATTCTTCCAATCATTTCAGAATCTTCATTAATCGTTTTTGATGAAGTGAAATAAGAGATACCAGAATTTGTATTAGACAATGAAACATTTGTATTATCTATAAATATATACTATAAAATTTATTTTCCCGAAGAAGTAAAGAAACTTACTTGGCTTCAAATATGGATGTTCAAGTAACTGAGTTACTGTAGGCCTCTTCCGGCCATTACGTTGTAGACATTCTTGCATAACATTTAATAATTGTTCATCTTCAATTGGTTTAAAATGAACATCTTTATTACTAATTGCATTCATTTTTGCTATTTGTGAAGTAATATGACCCCATGGAAGGACATCATATACCATAGAATACAATATGCAACCAAGAGACCATATATCAGTAGCCAAAGTAATCTAAAAAAATGAAATGCTGGATTAAATATAACAACACAATGATAAAAAGACACTTACACGAATATTATCATCTCCATTTCGACATTGAATTGATTCGGGACTCATATAATTGAGAGTTCCAGCTTGAGCTTCTTTTGGAATTGAAGTTAAATCAGTTGGAATTGAAGAAGCAATCCCAAAATCAATCAACTTCAATTTATTATTTACAAAAATAAAATTTGCTGGCTTTAAATCAGAATGAATGATATCTAAAACGAAGGAGTTAGACTTTTACTCGTAATCTCCAAAAAAAGCGCTTACTTTCACCATGAATAACTTGAACACATTGTAACATAGATTCCCAGTAGTATCGAATAAGATTTGGAGATTTATTTGTTGAACGTAAAAATGTTTGAAAATTATTATCACCCTTCTCCATTACCACCAAAAGTTCTTTATGACCATCTTCGTATTCCTTTTTTTGCCTAAAAAAAGTCTTATTATGGGCAAAGATAATACTAAAAATAACTTACCAATTCTCCAATTGAATAATTCCTTCTTTACCTTGTAAACGTTCAAGAAGTTCCACTTCAGCCAAATATCCATCCACAACTCTTTGATCAAGATCATCCAAATCAACGACTTTTATTGCATAAACATTGCCATTATGATGTGCTTCATAGACCTAAAAATGATAAGGATATAAAGATCAAAATAAAAATAGCACAACCATACCTTACAAGAGCCACCAGTACCCAACACTTTACCACGAGTATAAAGTTTACCATTTACGGTATATACTGTTTGACGTTGTTGTTGTGGTGCAGAAAGTGATTGAGTTTGTTGTATTGCAGGTTGTTGTAGAGGTGCTTGAATTTGTTGTATTGCAGGAATATGTTGTTGCGGTGATGGTCGAATTTGTTGTATTGCAGAAGCTTCTTGTTGATGTGGTGGTGGAAGTTTACGTAGTCCAGGAAGATGTCGAGATTGTGGTTGTGGAGGTGCTTGAGTTTGTTGAACTACAGGACCATGTTGCTGTGGCGATGGTTGAGTTTGTTGTATTGCAGGACCAGGTTGTTGTTGTGGAGGTGCTTGAGTTTGTTGTATTGCAGGACCAGGTTGTTGTTGTGGAGGTGCTTGAATTTGTTGTATTGCAGGACCAGGTTGTTGTTGTGGAAGTGTTTGAACTTGTTGTAATGCAGCAGCAGCTCTTTCTTCTTGTTGTTGTCGAAGCTGTTGTTTTCTTGCTTTCACATTTGCCCACTGTCTTTTTATTTCTTCCATTCTTTCCATTATGGCTAAAATTAAAAGATATGTAATAATTATTTAAGTTTAAAAAAGTGTAAGCAATACAAAAAAGTATATCTCAAGTAAAAGTTCGCGTAAAAAGAGTGTAAAAAGGATAAACGGCATAGAAATCTCCGAGTTAAATAGCTAACAAATGCAGTTAAAAGTCGTTAAACGAAGGTAAAGCAAAACAAAGGATTTATATTTGCAGTTAAATATATTTTTAAAGCATGGGTTAAAAAACATTTGTTAAAAACAACTGCAGTTGTTAGCTATCAAACTGGGAAGATCCATAAATAAAAAGGCAACACGACCATAAGAATATACAAACCACGCCAGTAATACTCTTTTAACAATTAACATTGTTAATATAGTATTTAACAACATTAAAAGTATAAAAATATCAAAGAAAAACAATATCAACCCCCAAACAAAACAATCAACAGTAAAAAAAAGAGATGTAAAAAATGGCAATCAAAAATTGCAGAAAAAAAATAAAATTCGATGTTCGCGCCAAAAAAAATGAGAAAGAAAAAAGATTGCATGATGCGCAAGACAAAAATAAAAACAATGAATAGCAAGTGCAACTTTTTTAAAAAAATTACAAATTATAAAAATAAACAGAATTTTTAAATATTATTTTATAAATTTAAATGAAATGCTTGAAGTTTTGTGGATTTTTCAAATCTTTCTTTTTGTCCCCAAAAGAGGGCATACAGGATACGAGAAAAAATGCATTCAAAAACGTCCAAAGACTGTTGATTGGCAAAATGTCACCCAAAAAAATAGTTAAATTGCGAGAAAAGCTTTATTTTTCACACACTGTTTTCAACTTCAATGCTATCAAATGTTAAAAAAATGTCTAAAAACTTTTATTCATTAGTTAACTTTGTTATTATTATTATTGGATTTTTAATATTAAACTATAGAATAAGTAATATAAGAGAAGATAATGACAGAGGGATTAAAGTTTCGAGAAAGGTTGAAGTTTCTGGAGGAACTTTAGATTATGCTGGAAAAATTGTTATTTATAATCGTGTAAGTTTTTGTTGGTGGTTAAATTTAATGAGATTGATAAAGTAGCTATTATTAATGTTAAAGTTATTTAAGTAAAAAATTATTGATTAATATCGATATTAGTTGTCTAAGATGGATTTGTTTAAATCTTTATATACTTTAAATGTATAAAAACTTGAACGTTTTTCTTAACTGATAAATTTTCATAAAAACAATTATGATTTTCTATAGTTACAGCATTCGTTAAAAAGCTGATCGAGTTTTACAGATACTTTTTGATTAAATACCGTACCATTTTTCATTCTATTATCCCATCAAATCCCAGTTTTTTATAGATCCCAAAAACTGGCTCAACAACTTTAACAAATGCAATTGGATATGATTTATGCAAAATTAATGAATTTAATTCAATACATTTAAATTTAACAAAAAATAAATTTTCTATGAATTTAATTGATCAAAGNTTAATTGATCAAAGTGAATTTATAAATAATATTACAACATGGAAAGAAAGATTGCCAGCATTTTATCATGGACATGTTGCATTTATTGATTTTACAAGGTTGAGATTTTTTGTAATATATGGATTTGTTTTGTGAAAGTCCCATTCAAATGTTACAGTATATTATATTTTTATGAGCTTCAGTTTTTTTAAAATTTAAAGTTCATTACAGTATCCTATGCGATTTTTTTAGATTTGGTTTACCAAATCCAATTTATATTAATCTTATTCGTGAACCCCTTGAACGTTTATTATCACATTATTATTTTTTACGATATGGTGATAATTATCGAGTTGGATTAAAACGTTCCAAAGCTGGCAACAATGAAACATTTGATGAATGTATTGAAAATGGTGGAAAAGATTGTGAAATGAAACAAATGTGGATTCAAATTCCATATTTTTGTGGAATTGCTGCTTTTTGCTCGTTTGTTTTTTTATTTAAATTTTTTTGAAATGTGTAGAATAAGATATAAGGGGATATATGAAAGTTTAATTTTTTAGTGAACCTGGAAATGAAACGGCGCTAAAACAAGCAAAATGGAATTTAGTAAATCGATATTTGATTGTTGGATTAAATGAACGAATGGAGGATTTAATTTTTATTCTTGAAAAGTTATTGCCAAAGTTTTTTAAAGGTGCCCACGGGCATTTTAAATCTTTAAGTGGTAAATTTATTTTTTGATTTTTACGATTATTCGGGTTACGGTATTTGCAAACTGTAACAATAACATGACGTTTTTCGGACTGACAAAATTATAAAAGTATTGAATTTTTTATTACAAATTACCGTAATCCACAATCTTTTAACCTTGATTTTTCAAATTTTAATTTTTTGTTAAACTTAAAATTTCAATTTTCAGATGACCGTGCGCATTTACGTTACACAAATAAAAAGATTCCACCAAATGAAACAACCATTTCAAAAATTCAATCAAATTCAATTTATAAAATGGAAAAAGAATTTTATGATTTTGCAAAAAAAGAATTTGAAAATTTATGGCAAAAAATTCATAATGAAAAAACTGGAGAATTATTAGAAAAACAATTTCATTATGAAAAAATTAAACCATAGTTTCTTACGAAAATACATTTTTTTTTAAATCAAACATTCCAAATTTAATATTTTTTTGCTCAATCAAAAATAGAACTGCCTCAAAAAAAATAAAGCCATATTAAATTTGAACAAGTGTTTTTACTTTTTTTTAAAATCACGTAATTTTTTTTTTCAAGAGATGTGATCACTTTTGTTACGGGTTATAATTGTTTTTGTTTGACAAGAGTTTTTTTGATCTTAAAAATAAAACTTATTTTTTTTGTCATTTGTAATTTCACTGATTTTCGACATTCATCTTTTTTGCTTTTTTTTTAAGAGACGGAAAAGAATGAGGAAGCAACACAAAAAAAAGTAGTAGCCGATAGCTGTGTTTTGACATTTAAAAAATCCTTAAAATTGCTTTACTTTTGAAAAAAAATTTTTCAGTGACAATTTTGAAAAAGGATTGGTCACTATCCCCATTCTTTGGCTTTTCAAAAAAAAAGAAAGAATCTATTTCGGAAAAAGGAAGTGCAAAACAAAATCGGATTTAAAAAAAAACAACCTTTTGCGCAATGACAAAAAAAAGCTTTGATTTTCATTTTTTTAAAAGAGTTTAAAAAGTAAGGTAAACAATAAGAAAAAAAAGTGACCACGTCGTGTCACTTCATTTTCACTTTTTAAAACTTTTTTAAGTGAACTTGAAAAAAAACTGACCGCCTCTCTTCGCTCTTTTTTCATTAAATTGACTGTTTTTTTGGCCTTACTTTTTTATGAAATAACCAAAAATGAATGTTGTTGTACTTGAGTAATCACAAAAATCTTAACCCTCCTTTTTTTGAGCTTAATGCTTTTTTTTAAAACAATAAACGTAAAAATTACGGGATAATTTTTGAGAGGAGTGTACAACTATTTGTAATTGTATAATAAGTGTAATACAATTGTTAGTTTTTTCTTGTCTTGACAAAAGGTTGTTGAATTTTAGTTTTAGTTAATATTGGTTACTCTCTTTAAAAATGAAAAATCTTTTGTGTTTTGTACATAACTTTCATAAAAGCCAAATGTTATCACTTTTTTATAGTATCCAAAATTTGTAATTTGCCATTTTAAAATTTTTACAGTATCTTTTTTTTGAAGAAAAAATGACACAGATTTTTTTCAATGTATTTTGTATTTCAAAATTTCAAAATCCGATATAACTTTTAATATGCAAATTTTTTTTAAAATCGTTTAATCTCCTTTTTTGTGAAAATTTATCAATTTTTATTTTTAGCCAAAAATCAATTTAAAAATGGCTGTTGCAAGCAATTTATGCTTGCAATTTGCTTTGCTTTCCTGCTTTGTTTGTATTACTCTTTCATATGTAATGCAACAACAACAACCACAACAACAAATTCCACAATATCGTCCAATAATGTATCCACAACAGCCACTCCTCCCACAACAAGGATATTATCCAATTCGAACAAATTGTCCAACAAATCGTTGCAATCCACAAAATCGTTATCGATGGCGCCCACAACCAATGGTACAAAATAATTGTATAAAATGTAAAAGTAAGTTTCAAATTTTTTTTTATAAAATTATGATTGAATTCGTATGCAAAAAAATGAGCTTACAAGTTTTTGTTTTATTCGCATAAACGGATATCTCCCGATAATACTGAACCAAAAATTTATAAAAATGACACAATCTCAAAAGTATTGAATTAGTACCTTTTTTGATACTTTGTAAAAAACCAATAAAAAAATATTTTTTCGAGTTTTTATTCAAACAAAGAGGAAAAACCAAAGATGCGGTGAAAAATTTTATATTTTTTGGTTAATCATGAATCTTTTTTTCTTTTTGTCCTCTTTTATTTCTGCTATTTTTTCAAACATGATCCAGGATTATAAAATTTTTATTCTTATTTTACAGCTGTTTTAAACCACTAAAATCTCGTTTTTTTTTATCGCCTCTAAAAAATATGTGCTATTCATTTTTCTGCAAAAAACATTCCAATCGTTTCTTTCGTCTCTATTTTTAAGAACATATTTGATAATTTTAAGATTTTTTTAATTACCCATTTTTATTACCCAAAGTTTGATGTAATAATTAGTTCCGCTCAATTTTTTTTGCGGCGAGAAAAATATTTAAAAAAATTTTGGAATACTTTCATTTTAAACGAAAGCAAATAAAAATTTGACGTTAAAATTTAAAAAAAAATAAACAAAGAAAATGCAAATTTTAATGAAACTAAAAACAAAAAAGATTTAAATAATCAAACAAAACATTTTTAGACGGACCACCAAATATTCGAGTTATTGGTCCTGGAGCTCCAAATGTTCGAGTAATAACACTTCGACCAGGAAATGGTGTAAATGTTATTATTGGTGGAACAACTGAACTTCCACAACCTTCATCAACAACATATGGTCCAAGTACAAATGCTTCACCACAACCCCTTCCAATTGCATCATCCACAAATTCTCCATCTGGTAGTGCATCAACAACTCTTACACCCATTTCACTTGTAACTCCCGTAACCCCAGAACCACTTCCAGAAACAACAAAATCAAATTTAACTTCTGAACTTCCAACTCCTCCACCATTTACTGATGATGCTGCAGCTGGTGGTGCTTCATCACCAATTTATCTTCGACCAACTCGAAAACCTGACAGTTAGTTTTGCCCTTTAATTTGCTTTGCCTTTTTTTTCTTTCATTGCTTACTTTTGTGTTACACTGTCACTTTTTTTTATTTATTTATTTTTTCCGTTTCAAGCTATCATAAATCTGTTATACACTTTTTTTTTTGCTTTGGGATTGCATTTTTTTTGGTTTGGTGTGATTTTTTTGGATTAAAAATCTGAAAACAAAATATACACGATGGTTCCAGAAATTCCCCCCTTTTAATTTGACTGGCAAATTAGTACTGTTAAAGTTATCAAAAAACGATTGCGGTTTTGTAAAAAACAAAAATATAAGTTTTTATGATGTTTTAATATGAAATTTTTTTCTCACAATAACTTCATATTAACATCATAAAAACTTATTCTTTTTTTGATACTTCAAAAATTTTTGACAGGGGGGGGGACGTGAAAATCGAAATTTTTTTTCTCACAATAACTTCATATTAACATCATAAAAACTTATATTTTTGTTATTTACAAAGCTGCAGTCCGTTTTTTGATATCTTTAACAGCACTTATTTGCCACCCAAAAGAAAACCGGGGAATTTCTTGAATCACCCTGTACTTCATTTTTACAAACTTTCATTGAAAATAAAACTAATGAAAATGATAGTAATTTAACATTTTATTGGATTACTATCACAAAAAAAA
>CABFKP010007129.1:0-10143 GCA_901779475.1 Panagrolaimus davidi
TCACTAATACATTATATGGTTGTCAGATCTGGACGTCCGTTGTCAAATCTGGACGTCCGTTGTCAGATCTGGACGTCCGTTGTCAAATCTGGACGTCCGTTGTCATATGTGGACGGTTGTCAGATCTGGACGTAACATATATAAGCAGGATAAATTTCAATTCAAAGTGTGTCCTAGTTCAGCTTTCAGTAATTCCTCTAAAAAAATGATATCCACTTTTACATTTTAGCTTGGAGCGGGAAAATGAAAAACCTCCCTCATTACCTCCAACACCGATAACACGGGCACCACCTTCTACACCTATTGCGACAACCCCAACAACATCAATACCAAAACATATTGTTCCAGTAAAGAAAGAATTTAACATATTGTTTATTGGTCAAAGTGGTGCTGGAAAATCAATGTTGGTAAACAGTATTTACAATTATTTAACATATAATTTTGACGAAGTGTCAAAAGCTGAAACTGTTGACTGCATTCTTCCGTGTCAATTCCAACTTCAAACACCTGATTTCAAAAAGATAGTATTTAAAGCCGGTCCAGAAGATAAAAATGAAAATCACAATGACAGCGGAGAATCAGTAACTCAATATCCAAAAGTTTATAATTTCAAAACTGAAAATTATAATTGTCAAGTAATTGATACCCCTGGACTTGGTGATACTCGAGGGGCTAAACAAGATGAATATAACTTGAATTTGATCCGAAATGCGATTATTGAAATCAAAGAATTACATGCAATTTGTTTTGTAATGCCATCAAATATTTCAAAGTTAACAACAAATTTTGAAGTCAACATGAGAGATCTGCTGTCATTGTTCCCCAAAATTGCCTTGAAAAATGTGTTCTTTTTCTTTACATATGCAAATTCAACATTTTTTACAATTGGTGATACCAGAACCTCATTGGAAGAATTTATTTCAACATTTGAAGCCACAAATAATGCAAAAATTCCATTTAATATGGAAAATGTTTGTTGTGTCGACAGCGAAGCATTTATGTATTTCATCGCTACCAAACAAGGTCACAAGTATCAAAACCGTGATCTTGAAAGCTTTCGAATATCCTGGGATAAATCAAAAGAAGCAATTGAAACATTTTTGGCAAAAATGGAAAAAGTTAATTCCATAAAATCGGCTGATATTTTAATGACCTACGAAATGGAACAAATCGGAACCATGCTCAGAAATGAAAAAAGTGATGCATTAAAAAGTCTTATTTCGAATATTTTAACATCAATTTCTCAAATTTCAATGACTTCAAAGTTTAATTTAGCTAAAAGACCAAGTACGGAACCGCTGAATGATTCGAAAAAGCCAGAATTGTTTCAAGCTTTAGAAATTTGTCAAAAGCATGCTGAGGATTTGAATTTGAAACAATTGATTAAAAAACTTGTTGAAGCTTATGGCCCAAAGATAGATAATAAAAATATCGAAGAAGTGGAGAAAGTCAAAAAACAAAATGTAACTAATATAAAAAAATCGACGATCGAATCCGATAAAGCAGTAGAAAATGGATCAAAACCAGAGCCACCAAAAAGATATGCCAGTAATTGGCCATGTAAGGATAGATTAAATGAAATTGCAGAGAGACTTGCAAAAGAATGGCAAAATGAAAAGATTTCTGTAAATTCAATGGAACATTTGTTGAATGTTCAAATTGCTGGAAATTTGCAGCAAAAAGATATAAATAAAATGAAACTTAAAGATTCATTGGATATTCTTTTGATGGAAGTTAAGGGTGATCTGTATGTTATGATGGAAATCCTCATTGCCGAATTTAAGTAAAAATGTTGATAAATTTTTAAAAAATAATTTTTTTATCTCTAAATTTAAGTTTCAAAAATCAATAAACATTTTATATTTTCCTCGTGATCGAATTATGTAAAAGATTTTTTAATCTTTGTCATATATGTTACAGCCGAATTTGTAGACCCGCCAAATTCGAGATCGGCTAGGCGAATCTGTGGAGGGCTAGCTAGGAAAACGAAATAATGTGTACGAAATTGTAACAAAGCAAGGAACATTCAAAAGATTATTTACTCGAAGCCAAATTGCCGTAATTTCATTTGTCCATGTATTTTGCTAAAAAAAAATACAAATTATTGCAAAACATAAATTTTTAAAAACTAACTTTTATAAATTTCATCAAAGGTCGAATGGAGATGTTTTCTGGAACATTGAATAATTGAAATGAAATAAATTTTGCTTTAAATATAGCATTTTTAATCCCACTGTGTTAAAATTAATCATATGTTTGCAAAAATCCTAATTTAACGGTAAAATTATCACCATCGCTTTTTTGAATTTCGCGCGTTTTTTGCATAAATAAAGGGTGTTTATGGAGCAATCAAAATTTTTTTTGTCTGAAGTTTTTCATATTTTTAACAAATTTTAAACAGTAATTTAATACTAAAAACAATTTTTTTTATTATTTTCTTTTTTATTTATCCTTTGTATGGATGAGCTCTATCTTTTAAGACAAAAATTAGCGCTTTCTGAGAACTTTGAAAAATCCAAGCACATCGCTAATTATAAAATGTTTTTCCACCCACTTTAATTTTAAACACAATAAAAATAATGCAAATGTTAGAAAACTGAATTAAAATGTTTAACACCTTTTTCTTTTAAAAATGAGAAAAAACCATGTTTTAATTTACATTCAAAAATGTTTACTGTGGTTTTTCTATGTTTTTGCATTGCCTTTTTTTAAGATATTTGTACAACCTTTTCTTTCTTTGTTTTCCTAAAAAAAGGGTCAAAGATTGAAAAAAAGAGATGACGCAAAAATTGGGTTCCATGATGTTTGGGTACACTTTTCTAAAAATTCGATAAATGAAAAATTGTACCTAAACGTCCGCAGCCTAGAAAAAATTAACAGTGATAGTTCATGCCCTTAAATCTTTAAATTTTTTTTAAATTCTTATTAATGGGGTTATGAATTTAATGACAAATAAACTTTTAAAATTTTATAAAAAGTGTGAAATATTGATGTAAAGCTTTTTAAAAAACTTTAATAGCAAATTTTAAAATTGCAAAATTTAAAAATCATATTCATGTCATAAAAATTTTCAATATTTTGTAAATTTATGTTTTAAAATGGTTTTTCAAGGTGATCTTTCTGGAATTACGTCCAAAAATAAAACAAATGTTGATTATCTTCTTGCTCATCCACCAGAATTGCATCCAAGACTACAACCATTTATGGCTACATTTATTGATTATTATGTTAAACAATGGCGTGAAAAACTGGAATATATCAATTATTATGATATAGATGGACCAAGAACAACAAATCCAAATGAATGTTTCCATAGCAGCTTGAATACTGTCATTCCTGAGTAAGCTTTTATAAATTTAATTTTGTTTTTTTAAATCTATCTCATTTTTTTAGAAAAAAAATGAATTTTCGTATTTGCTTTACTCGTTTTAAACAAACTCTAGCTGATGCTGCAAATGATTATATGAGATCAAATTATGGAGAAATATTAAAACCACGTGAAAAACAATATGTTGAAGCTGAAAGACTAATTATTCGAAGAAAAAGAAGAATGAGAGCTTTATATGATGCAGGCAATCATCCTGGAATTGATTCTTTATTAAGATATTCAGCTGTTCAAGCATGGAGAAGCACTCAACCTTTCGAAGAAACTCGACAAGATCCAAGATTTGTACTTCAAAATGTTGAACCTGCTCCTGCTCCTCCACCAGTTATTCCAGAACCAATTATTGCTCCAATTCCACCAGTTGTTCAACCATTTGTTCGAATGCCATTTCATCAACAACAATTTAATCCACATTTTAATCCTTATTTTCAACAACAAAATTATATTCAACATATTCCTCAACAATTTAATATGTCTTTGCCTGTTTATTATCAACAACCACCTCCTCAACAATTCTATGATCAACAATTTCCACCATATTTTTATAATCCTCGTTTTTAAATTACTGTTTTTTTATGTTTTTTACACTTTTATTGTTTTGTTATGTTTTTTACTTTGTTATAAATTTAACTTTACTTATTTCTTTATATTTTTTGGCGGGCATTGATTAGATTTTTTATTCGATTATTGGTTTTTTTAAAGTTTTTCTTTTTGCCCTCAGAGGTTGATCTTTTTTGCCTTTAGAGAAAAGTGTACCCAAACATCCGCAGCCCCAAAAATTGCCACTTTCTATATTGATTGATTCAACAAAGACTACTTTGCTATTCTTTTTGTGTGTTAGTTTTTTTCAAAAAACTATGAAAATTACAATGTCAGAATAAATCGTAATTTTGTGAGTAACAATTTAAATATTGATCAATAAAATATAAAACAAATTCATTTCATCGAAATACAAATGAATGTATTTTTTGCTGCAAAATTTGAAAATTCATAGGAAAAAACATTTTTTCAAAAAAAGCACCTTGTTCTTATCGTTAATATATATATTAATTAACAAAATTGATCAGGATAAGAATTTTTTTCTTTCAATTTTTTTTCTTATAAAAAATAAAAATATCTATGCCTTTTTAATAACGTTCTAACACATGGAACGTCATTAAAAAAAGTCATGAAATTTATATCTAATAATATTCTAAAAATAAAATTTTACCAACATTTTTCTTACCGTTTTTTTACAAAGTTATAAAATATTCAAACGAAAAAACAAATGATTTGTTAATTTTTTTACGAAGACAAAAATTTTTTTTAATGTTTATCGATTGCGAAAAAAAGCTAATACAACCTTTTTGCGAAAGACATTCTATTTGCGATTTTACAAAAAAATTCTTTCTCTTTTTAACATAAAAAAAGTGTTACGCTTTTTTAAAAAAAAGGATGCTTGAAATGGTGATACAAAAGCACATCAAATTTTGAAAAAAGAAATAGAAAGTCATTTGCAAAAAGTCTTTTTTATTTCTTTGAATATTTTGTGCATTTTTATTATTTATTTAAACATTGAAGGAACATAAATATATTTAATAAAAGATAATTTTAGTGTATTCTTTTTTTTTTGTAAAAATACCATTATTTGGTATATTACAGTTTTTATAAAATTTTTTTCATACATGGACACAGGGTCCGATTATTGGATCTTATGGTGAGCAGTGGTTTTAAAGAAATTTCATGTATAATTCAATATTTGATAATTTTAAAATTATAGTCCGTAGTGAGCATGCTTTTTCTTCAAAACCCATGTAGACATGGTCATTTTAAACATCGCTAGATTTGTTAGACCCAGCTGCCACGTATGATTTTATTGCTTCTAAAGTTGTTTTTTCCGATCCCCCTTTGAGATAACCCAAAAACATCTGCTTTCAAATAAACTAAGTTTCCAGCAGCTGCAGGATAACAAGAAAACTCAGAAATTTTTCAAAGAGAAAAAAATGTTGCATTTTTTGTTGATTTATGGTTTTTTTTTATAAAAACTAATGAACGTTAAAAATGCAACAGTTCTCTCAAACGTTTGAATATTTTATTATTGCTCAAACATTTTCATGACTTTTAATAGGGGGTTTAAAAATTATATCCAATTTACGTTTTTCAGTAATACATTTTTTAACAAAATCCCCATTATTATTTCACATTGGTCAGTTTGTAATTTATAATTCGTAAATCATTTTTCACTGTTTTGTCATTAATTTTTGTTATTATTTAGCTTTTTACGAAATAATAACGTTTTATTAATAATTCTTCGAAATTTAGTTCGGAGAAAGAATTTATTTGTGTAAGATTTTTTAATAAATGCAATGGAAATGTAATAGAAATTTTTTAAATAAGTCAAGCTTTTTATGTATCCAGTAAGTTTTTACAAAATATTAATATTGTGTAATGAAACAGTTTGTGTTTCAATAAAATTTTTTAAAATTCTGATAAAATTACGAAATTTTTAAGATAAAAATATGCTCATAAAAACTTCAAAAAGAATTAAAAATATTTTGCTTTAAAAATATTTTGCTTGCTAAAATTTTTAAAGGGAGAGAGTAAAAACAGCGCAAAGTGTGTCAGGTCTTTATTTTCGATGCCGAAGAAGAAAACGTCTGCAAAACAATTTGCTTGGTCATTCAAGTCATAATAAACTTATTTTGGATGAAAAAAATTTTTCGTAACAAAAACAACAAGATTTTTAGTTGTGCTGCTCTAGATTGTAAATTTTTCAAAGAATTACGAAATATTGTTGTTCAAATAAAAAAACGATTCTACAATGAACTTTTGTGATTTATTAAATATCTTCGAAAAAAATTAAATTTAAACAAAAATATCTATTTTAATCTTTTAATCCATATGCTGCTTTTGAACCATTCGATAATATAATCCTTTTCGAGTTAAAAGTTGTTGATGGTTTCCACATTCTATAACTTTTCCATCTTTGATTACAACAATTAAATCTGCATTTTGAATTGTTGAAAGTCGATGTGCAACAGTGATACAAGTTCGACCATAACTTGCTCGTTCAAGTGCATCTTGAACAATTCTTTCAGATTCTGTGTCCAGAGCTAAAATGGGAAAATTTAAGGATTCTGGAAGCTGTTATAAAATATTACCTGAAGTTGCTTCATCGAGTAACAAAATTTTTGGATTACGAATTATCGCTCGTGCAATTGCAATCCTTTGCCTTTGTCCCCCAGAAAGTTGAGTGCCCTTATTTCCAATATTTGTTTTATATTTTTCTGGCAATGATTCTATAAATTCATGAATATTTGCCAATTTCGAAGCTTCAATTATTTTTTCCATTAAAACATCTTTCATTCCATAGCTAATATTTTCTTTTATTGTTAAATTAAATAACATATTTTCTTGTCCTACAACGGCACTGGCATTTCTTAACCATGGAACATTCATTTGGCGGATATCAGTTTTATCAATGCTAATAAAGCCATTTAAAGTATCATAAAATCTTTCTAATAATTGTATTACTGTAGATTTCCCTGATCCTGATGGTCCAACAAGAGCAATGTTTTTTCCTTGTAAAACAGAGATTGAAATATTATTGAGAGTTAAGTGTTTTCCGCCATTTGGATATGAAAATGTAACATTTTTAAGGTCGATGTTTCCGTTGATGGTTGGGTTTGTGCCAGTTTCTGCCATGGCATTAATTTTTGGTTCTTCATTCATCATTTCAAACATTATTTGTGCAGATAAACGAGCTCGAAGATATTCTGGAAAATATGTTGCAGCAGCGATAATAGTAATGGAAGCAACAGTCAGAGCTTCAATAATTCTAAAAATTTTGTTCTTTTGTCTCAAAGCGAAAATTTAAATTAATTTGATTAAATGCAATTTCGAAAATCATGTAAAATCAAAATTTTAAAAATTGTCTCAAAGCAAAATTTTCGAAAACTTACTGAAACAATATTTGTGGACTTGTATAACCATCCCGGACCATATAAATCCCAATTGCATATGAAATTGAAAAATTAAATCCACTGAAACACAATCCTAACGCATATATTGTAGATTGAAACAATCCTCGAATTAATGCTCGACGATGTGGTTTTGCAGATGCAGAACAAAAATTTGCATAAATATTATCCTGTCTTGAAAGCGATTGAATTGTCTTCACATTTTCAATCCCCTCACTTGCTATCTGTAAAAAAGGGATATATGAAATCCCTTTCTTTAGAAATCCAAACCTTTGCTGATTCTTCTGCAATTTGTAAATCTATCATTCCGCGTTTTTTGAGATAATTAGACATTAAAATTTTAAATGTTACAAAAATTATTGAAGGTATTAGAGAGACTATAGTTACTAATGGTCCCCACCAAAGGCACAGAAGGATACCAGATCCAAGAGAAGATATACCAATTAAAACTTCTGATAGCCGTTGATCAATTGCACCTTGAACATGATGTGCATCAGATGCAAGGCGAGAAGTTAGCTTCCCAACTGAATGACCGGGTTTGTCGAAGTAATATCCATCCTGGTGCATAATATTCTAAAAAGATTTCATATATTCCGTTTTTCATAATTTAAACAGTGTGGTATAGGAAGTTATGTTTGCGACTATGGCCCTGATTCAGAAACAAATGTTAAAGGAGCCAATATCGACAAGAAAACTTTTCGAAGATAAAAAAATCATTTTTATTAAATTTTTATATTTAATTACAACAAAAGTGGATTAAACTTACAGTGAAAACAGCCATTCTTAACCTGCTTGCCATTTTTTCTCCAGCTGATCCTAAAAATAATCCAGAGAAATATGTTGTTAAGCAAGAAACAACAGCAAGCAATAAAAATCCAGCTGAAATCCAAATAGCTTCATTCAATCCTTCACCTTCAGGAAGTTTTGCCAAAACTGCAAAAAGCTTTCCCAATAAAGCTGCAATTGTTGGATATCGCATTCCAGTTAAAATTGATAAAAGAAAACCCGAAATAAATTGTCTTTGCTCTGGTTTTGCGTATTTAAAAATATCAAAAAATGTTGTCGAAATTTTTGCTCTTTCGATACTAAAATAAAGTTACATATTTTCAAATTTGCATAAAAGTTTACTTTAAATCTTCGTCAGTTTTTGGATCAACATTTGCAATTGATTTACTGATTCTGATACTTTCACGTTTTAATCTTTCAGAATCATCTGCACTTTCAGATGCATTTTTTCGGCGAATTCTTAAAAATTCATCTGAAGAATCATAATCTTTTTCGCTTTCATAGTCATCAGAATTGTGCTTATTTATAGTTTGTGCAGAAACAAGTTTTGCATAAGCTCCGGCTTTTTCCATTAAACTTTCATGGTTTCCTTCTTCAACAATTTCACCCTTTTCAAAAACGATTATCGAATCTGCATTTTTTATTGTTGATAATCGATGTGCAATTGTGATTGTCGTTCGACCTAGAAATAGATTTTTTTAAAAAACCTTGGTAAATGTCTGGGATATTAGGGGTTTTGAGATAATGACCACATTTTTTTCATTCATAATTTTTCAAATTTATAAAATTTGAATAATAAAATTTTGAAAATAAAAACTGAGTTTTCGCATTGAAAATTACATGCTAATTAAAAATCAAAAGATTACCTTCAGAAGCTCGATCTAAAGCATCTTGAACAAGCCGCTCTGATTCAGTATCTAGCGCAGAAGTTGCTTCATCAAGAAGTAAAATTTTTGGATTACCAACTAATGCTCGAGCAATTGCAAGCCGCTGCTTTTGCCCTCCAGATAATTTTACTCCACCTTCCCCAATCAATGTTTCAAACCCCTAAAAATCATGATTATTAAAAAATTTGGATAAGATTTTTTACCTGTGGCAACTTTGTAATAAAATCATATGCATTTGCAGTTTTACATGCTTCTATCAGCTCTTTCAATGAAATATTTTCTCCCATTTTAAGGTTCTCTTCAACAGTTGTTGCAAATAGTACAGGCTCTTGTGAAACAATTCCAATAGTTTTTCGAAGCCATGAAAGATTTAAATCTTCTAAATGAATTCCATCAAGGGTTATGGAGCCTTTTGAAGGTTCATAAAAACGCATTAAAAGTCCAATTGTTGTTGATTTTCCACAGCCTGAATGCCCAACCAGCGCGACTTTTTGCCCAGATTTTACGGCAAAGCTTACACCATTTAAAATTTTAATTGTTGGTCTTGAAGGGTATGAAAAATGGATATTATCGAAAATGATATCACCTTTGACGTTTTTAAGTTTAAAACCTTTTGTCGTGGAACAGTTAAACTTTGGCTTCTAAAAATTTAGAAAATTTCGAAAACTTCGCGATAAGAAAATTTTTGAATACGATCTAACTGACCGTAGACATTGAGAACTTGATATCGAGTTAAGTCCCCATATTTGGTCCATAAACTCGTCTAGTATAGGGAAACATTTAGGAAAAATATTAGCTGCGGAATCCTCATACTGGTGGTTTAATAGCGGCACAAAGATGCTCTCTACCTTCAACACCAAAAGTCGATTTTACTGGGTTTCAATTTTTTGGCATAATTCGACTGTTTTTTAGGTTTTCGAAATCGCTGAAGAATGTAAAATAATTTTCAAGTAGTATTTTCTTGCTAAATTTCGAGACAGGGTTTCAAAATTTGTTAGTTTTTGTATATATCATTCTAAATTTTTCATACCCTGTATCTCGAAATTTATCAAGAAAATACTATTTGAAAAATATTTTATCGTGTTCAGCGATGTCGAAAACCTAAAAATCAGTCGAAATTATGCCA
>CABFKP010007137.1:0-10186 GCA_901779475.1 Panagrolaimus davidi
GCTTTTGTTTTTTGGTTATTAAAAATCCAATGTCTTTTTTTGAAAGGTTTATCCCTCGAATTAATTTACGTATCCCCAAAATGAATCTGTTAATGACAGATTTAAATTTGGAACCGCAAAAAAAATGCAAAAGTTTTGACAGTAGTTATTTTTGGGGCCAAAAATATTTTAATAATAAATACCAGAAATAACTTTTTTGAGAAGAGTGCACGCAATCTGAAGGTGATAGCTTGCTTCCTTCTTTTTTTTTTAAAAAATTTGTTTATGAAAAAAAATTTAAATATTCTTTCATCAGAATAAAACTATTAAGCGAAAAAGGGATAAGTTTTGATTTTTATAAAAATTTTGTATTAATTCATTTTTGAAAAAAACAACATTTTGAAATTTTTTAAAATTTTTAAATGCCAAAAAATTTGATGGACCATAAAAAAATCAAAAGGTCACACTTCTCCATTTTAAATTTTAAGAAATAGCTATTATTACTAAAATACAAAATCTTCAGACTATTTCAATACAAAAAATTTTAATAAATACTTTTAACTACACGGTCTCTTTTTTTATTAAAAAAATGTTCTATCAAAAAATAATACCTTTCAAAAAAATTGCATTTTTAATTCTACCATAATCTTTTTTAAAAAGAAAGAGAGGGAGACATTTTAAGATGGTGAAGAATTTGTTTTAAAAATATAAAAAATTTCAATGTCAATTGTTTTTAGAGATATTAAAAATTTTTAAATTTTTCATTGAAAAATATTACTGTAAAACAAACACTTACCATTTGTATCAGCTTTTACACTGCTGGGTATTATTAATAGTAATGCCAAAACAGCCGATAAAATTTGATAAAATTTTGGTAATGATATTATTGTAATTGATTTTGAGGTTGGTAGCCTTTGAACATTTCTTAATTCTGATTCTGAAGGCATTTTTGAAGACAAAGAAAATGTGTTTGAAGGAAATGCAGAAGTTGAAGGATCACAAGAAGCAACACTGATCATATCAAACAATTAAATATTCCACTTATATTTCTTTAAATGTTAAAATTTAAATAATAATAATAATATTTTTTTAAGAGAGAGAGAATATGTAAAACCGAACAGGGAAGAAGCAGATATAAAAAACTGTGAAAAAAGGAAGTGCCTTTTTGAATAAAAACGAGAGAGNTTTGAATAAAAACGAGAGAGAAATAAATATAAGCATTTTTATTTCGTCAAAAAAAAGAAGGCGGAGCTTTCTTCTTTGATGGCGCAGAAGAAAGAAAGGAATGGAAAAAAAAGAGGATGTCCCGGGTTTTACGGTAATGCCTTTCTTTCTTCTTTTTTTACAGACACATTTTTTAGCTTTGCAAAAGGAATGAAAATAACAAGGAAATTACAAAAATGGAAATACTTTGTATTTTTAAATCTATCTTTTAAGAAGATCTTAAGAAGATTGAAAAAAATGTAGAATCTTAAAGAAAGCCGGAAGGAGCATTGGCCTTGAGCTTTTTGGGATATATTATTTTTGTTCGCACATCTCTCTTTTGATTACGGAAGCTTTTGTTTAAAAAATGCATTTTTGTAACAGAAGATTTTTCCCAAATGCAAAAAAGGAGATTTTTAATATCCAAAAAGGAAGATATCATCAATGGTTTAGGATCAGGGCTGCACGAAACATTCATTTCGTAAAATTGGATGAGACGAAACATTTTTGCGAAACACTGGCATAACTTTTTTATTTTGTTATCAGTCGACAGCTGTTTATTACAAAAATATTAGGGCATATATATTATGTTTAGGTAAAACAAAATTTTAAAAAAGCGACAACAAAAATAGATATAACAAATTTTCGCACGAAACTTTCGTCTGCTGTTTCGCGAAACACGAAACTACAATTCTAACGAAAAAAAATGACTTTTTTTATATCTTTTTTTTATCGCTTTTTTAAAATGTTGTTTTACCAAACCATAATATATATGCCCTAGTATTTTTATAATAAACAGCAAGTTGACTGATAACAAAATAAAAAAATTAGGCCATTGTTTTGCAAAACTGTTTGGCGAAAGTTTTGTGCAGCCCTGTTTTGGATGTCTTTTCTTGGAAGAATACATTGAAACATTCCGGAAATCTCAGTACATTCTATTTTCGATGAATAACATATAATCTCTAAAGTAAAATGTTAAGCCCTTTTTTTAGAGGTTACTGAACCTAAAAACAGGAAGAAAAATACATTTTGTTTTGCAAAAAAAAAAGTCTTGTGATACTTTGGATTTTAGAATTTTAGAGATAATGGAAGAGACACTTGCAAGTAAAATAATGTAATGGATGAACCATGATCGTTAAAAAAAGAGAAGATTGAAAAGGATTTAGTTCAATATTTTAGAAAATAACAAAAGAAGATGATAAACATTAGAATAATGTAAAAAAATGATAATGTGTTTCTGCTTTTAAAAATACAAAAAAAAATTGATAAACAATTTTTTTAAGTATTTTGATGATGCTTTCGGTGCACTTTAAAAATGCTACCGTATTCTTGGACAAAAAATAATATAATTTTTAAAATAAAAATTTAAATTTTCATATTTTAAATTTTAAAATGCGAATTACAAAAAACGTAAAAAGACATTTTCACTGCTTTTTGTATTTGTTTTAGTCATTTTTAAAATTAAAATTTTTATATTTTTTCTGGTTTTGCTTTTACGCAATTTTCAGTGAAAGTTTTATATTATTATTAATTTTACTTTTTTATAGTTTTACAAAGGACAGAAATATCCGATTAAAATAAATAATTTTAAAATGTTATTTTGATTTCCCTGAAAGTTTTGTGATTTTTGGATTTCCGTGTTCCATTATTATTTTAATCGTTAAAAAAGAAAAAAACCTTTGACCTTCTTTAACTACAAGATTATAAAAAGTAATAAATGTAATTTTGAAAAGTAGATATTGTATTAAATTCTATGTAGGGTATTACTTTTCGGATATTTGATAAATTTTAATTTTGAAGATTGGGTCAAATTTACTTCCTTAAACTAATAATGCTTCTATCTTTAAAACTTCCTTAGTTATTCACTCTCATGTTCTAGACAAAATAAAAACATGTGTGGAATTTTTCCCATTCTTGAAGTTTTTATTTCATCACTTTTTTCAGTTTTTTAAATGACGAAATTTTCGAAACTTTTTCTTATAAACTTTTTTTTACAATTTTCATTCAAGTGAAAAAACAATCAGTTTCTTTTTAAAAGAGAAATGACGTTTGCCCGGAAATATGCAAAATTTCACCTTTAAAAGTTTAAAATCGCAGTTTTACGTTTTTATTTGAAACATTTTTTTAGAAACATTTTTTTGCAAAATACTAAAATGCAAGGCTTTAAAAAAACTTGAGTCCCAAAAAAAGAAAGGAACAACAAAAAAGTCATAAACTTTTCTCCCTCTCTTTTTTAAATGTATATTTTTTCAATTTTGGAAGAAAAAAATACAAACATAAAAAATTTAACGTCATTTTTCTATTACTTTTTTTGGTATGAATGAACTATCCTTTAAAGGAAGGAATATCCCCCCATCATCGTCATTTAAAAAAACAAAGATTTATTTCCTATCTTTTTTGGGTAATTTTGTTTCCTTGTTTTTTTTTTTCAAACATAAAACAAACTTCCGTGTTTGCACAAAATTGCAAAAATTTATTTATTTTTTGAAATTTTAAAAACAACAACTTTTTTAATGCTGCAAAAATTATTAAAGTTTCAAATTTTTAATGCTTAAACTTTCTTTAAAGTTTAAAAGAATCATCGAAGCAAAAAGCATAACTTCCTTGGATTTGAAAAAGCTTCAATCTCAAAGAAACACTTTTTTTGATTGTCACGTCAAAATTTTTGGATTCTCGATATCAAACAACAAAACAAAAAAGTTCAAGAAACTGTTTTTCTTTGCTCCCTTCAAAAAAAATGAGAAGGCGGCGGCTTTCAAAAAACTAGAAGCAGAAAAGTAGGAGAATTTGACGTCAAAAATTTTTGGCGCAGCAAGAACTCTTTAAAAATTCCAATCATTGGAGCAGAAAACATGTACATATCCCAAAGACGACTACATTATTATTATTGTTGGCCCCTGAAAAATTTTTTATACAAAAATGACCAAAGTTTCTTGACGCGAGTTTGACCGATTTTGTATTTAGGAATGTTTATGTGTCTAAAATAAAAAAATAATAGTATTTTGATTATCTTCTTTTTTTCTTCCGTCAAATGAAACGCAAAAATAAGAGTTTTATGTTAGTTTAATACAAAATAACGTATGTGGATATTTTTGTTTCATTTCATAGTGTACTAAAATACATATATATATAAGAATAATACCCTCTAATTTTGGAAAATAGATGAATAAGGAAGAGATATGTGTATTCGTTCAAATACACCTTTTTTATAATCAAAAGGAAATGAAAAAGAAAAGAATGGCACAAATTGAAAATGTAAACGAACAGGAAAAAAATATACGTCAACTCTTTTATCTTTTAATAAAAACGTGTTTTCCTGGTTTTTGTTTGAAGCATCGGAGAACTAACTGTTTTTGAAAAGAACTAAAAATTCTATTCAATGATAGGTCAAAATTAAATTTGGAAGTAAAAAAAAGATAAAATAAAAACTATAATTGCAGTATACAAAATTGTGTAATATATAAAAATTTTTGATGACCTCATAAAAAAAATCTAGTAGTACACTATCAATTATAATTTGGAAAAAATCTCGAAACACTACAAAAAATATGAAATAAAATAATAAATGTCTTCCGTAAAAAAAAAGTTATTTTTAAAATAATGTTTATTTTCCCATCAACTTGTTAGAGAAAAAAAACTTCCCCATACAATAATTACCTCTCTTTTAAAACTCTAAAAAAAACAGCGTCACAAAAATACTTTTTTATGTAATCGAAATTTGAAAAGAAAAAGCAACATTAAATTTAACTAGACAAGGATGTAAAAAAACGTGAGCAAAATGGGGGCCAGAATTTAAAAATGAGAAATGGCTTCAAAAATATTATCTTAAATATGGAATTTAATCAAAGCGGTTTCACACATTTTTCATTTCTTACGTTTTTTTTGAAATGCCATGAACCTGAAAATCAGACAAAAGAATAATAGAAAAAGATCCTGATTTTCAGGTTTATGCCATTTCGAAAAAAAACGGTAAAATGAAAAATGTATCAAAATCTTCTTCCCGAAACAGTTTATTCACGTTTGAATCGCTTCCAATGTTTTTGTTCAGTGTTAGCGTTGTGTCCCAACCTATTTTTAGCAATCTCTTTTTTCTAAAATAGAAAAAAAAAGCTCTCTGCTTTGAGATAGAAAATTTTTCGTTGATTCTAAAAATGTAAGGTTCAAACCTAAAATGTTTAACTGGGGCTCAGAAAATGTGGCAAAGACTGTTGAAAAACCGATTGGACACTTGATTCAAACGTATATTTTTAAATACATAAAATCTTTCAAAAAATGGTTCAACAAAAAAAACGACATTTAATCGATTTTATATTTGCTTAAAAAATACACTTTTTCAGAGTGCCTAGAAATACAGTATACCATTATATTCAACTGGCAAAAATTTAATTCAAAACACAAAATTTTAAATGTCATTTTTTTAAACATTTTCTCTGCTACAGTAAACTTTCAACTTTAAATCAAAGTTAAATGGAATCAGTCAAGTTGAAAAATAAAACTATTTAAAATGACATAAATGTGCTAAAAATAAACATCTAACATATTTTATAAAGCCATTGAAAGTTACAAGAATCATAAAATTGTTTCAAATCTATGCTACCAAATAATTAATTAGAAAATCAAATTAAATATTCATTAAAGCAAAAACAAATTTTTTAACCGTAGTAAAACAGGACCAAATTTGGAAACACTTTAAAATGATGTTTTAAAATATGCATGAATTACATCACTTCTTTGATTTTATAAAAATTTCCGTATGTAGTTATTTAAAAATGCAAGATTCATATTATTTTTTTTTATTTATGCCAAATACCGTAATCAGCATTGCCCGATAATATAAAAATGTTTAATAAATTTTTAAAATATTTTTTATTTTAAAAAATGGCTCATTTAATTTTTAGAACCAAAAAACGATATTAAAAACACACTTTTAAATGCAACATTAAAAAAAATTAAATAAAAAAAGAAATTACGCAATTTTTGACGATTTTGTTAAAGGTGTATAATAAGGAAGTAATTCAGTAGAAACATTTCTTCCTCTTTTGCTACTGTTCTATATAATGCAATTATTTATATACTTAAAAAAGTTTTGAACAAAATTACATATAATAAAAAAGGATAGAATTTAAAATGGTAGGTTTTTTGTTATAAAAAATATGATCTATTGCGTTTTTAAACAATAAATTTTACTTTAAATTTAAATTTCAAGAATTTCATGCTTTAAATATATACGATGGAATAATAATTTGAAAGAAAATTTTTTTAGTAAAATTTATTAAATTACGTTGAATTGCAATAAAGGGAAGCAATTTTGTTTTCTTCGAAAAAGCGTAATTTATTGATGAAAAGTATGACTACAGTATGCGTCAGTATTTGAAAATATTTCATTTATAGAAAAAATTGTGAGCATTTTTTGTTGTGAAATTTAAAAAAAACTTGAACACTTTAATTTAAATTGTTCAAAAAACATTAAAAATTTTATTAAAAGATTTGCCAGAATTATGTTTACATGTATGTAAATAATTTAACCAAAAAGGCAATCAAATCAGTTATTTTTCGCATTTTTTTGGCCAAAAGCTTGCTGTTTTTTTATAAAAATCTGCAGAAAAATTGGAAAACACATATTTTTTTCAAATTATTTGATTTTTACATGAAAAAATTGCTGTTAAAATTCTATAAATTGTGTAAAACCTCATGGTGATATTTATAAATTTTAAACATTTTGCTTTTTTTTTAATAAATTACAGAAAGTGGTTATCTTGAAAAAACCGGTCCTGGATTGGTCAAAAAGCGAATCTCGGACATCCCTGAAAGCAATGACGACACACATGGGCAAGGGGTGCGAATGGGTGCGAATTTCGCACCCTTGGGTGGCGCATGGCGCAGCCAAAACGGCCTGGGTGGCGCAAAAAGTCTGGAAAAAGAGAAAAAAAGAGGGAAAAAAGGGAAAGGGGGAAGGAAAAAAAGAGAGAGAGAAAGAAAGAAAAGCGAAAAAAGGAAGAAAAAGGAATTTGTGTTTTAATATATTTTATTTTCAAAATTACGGTTCATAAAAACAAATTTTTAATTTTAAACACGTCCAGTTGGCAAGTTGGACAGGTTTAACATGTATAATTTGAAGCCAGTTTTTACAGATTGGTTCACGGGAATATAGTGCTGTGATGCAATCATAAAATTTTTGCCCATCAACACTAAAGACTCATTCTCAACAAAAAATCTTCTTGTAAGTATTTGTTGTTCTTTTTACTTTTTTCTTTCTGCTGTGTTTACTGTAAATTTAATCGTTTGTTGGCAAAAAAGGAGATGATTATCTTGTCATTCCCTTTTTTGATTCTAAATGTTATTTTTGTATTTTATTTTGTTCAAGCTTCCCCAATTCCTTCATTCAATGAGGAATTTGAAAGCTCCGATAATCTTGAATCATCTGTTCCAACAATAAGCTCTGTTTTTAAAGCAAGAATATTTCACATAAGGTTCTCCTGTTTCCATTTTGAATTTTAACTGGTAAATCACCATTCATTTGTTGCAGTCGTAAAAATTCAGCAAACAGGCGAAAAGAAATATGCAATTTAACAACTACATATGCTGTCCGCATTATTTTCATGGTATTTCTTTTTTCTTCGCTGATGTTGTCATCGTTGGTGATACATTGTTGTGCCGATGATAAAAATGCATTTTTCATGCCAATAACAATTGCATCATACTTTCTCATACTTTTTTTTTTCCATGAGAATGAGGCCTTTCGTGATCCGAAAAAAAAATGGTAACATCATTTTTTATAATTTCAACCTGGCTTCAAATTCTGTTATATTCTTTTCATTTATCAATGTTGGTTTTGTTAATTTCGAAAAGAAAATATGCCTTTTTTTGATATTTTAAGAATGGTTTTGGTTGCAGATATTGTTTGCTTCTTGATAGTAGGTTTTTTAAAGAATAATGAATATTTCTTTAAAGATTTTTTTTCATTATTTTAGATTTCATTAATTCAAAAAATTTCTCACATCCCGTTTTTGATTGATTTTTATCAAAAGGTAGACTACTTTGCTTCCGCATATTTTACTTTATTATCTTATATTGTGAAATTGCAATTTATGGGACATACTTTAATGGCATTTAATCGTTTTACACTTATTTGGTTTCCTTTAAATTATGTTATATTTTGGAAGCGTCAATGGTATACAATAATTATGTGTGTTTTACCATTTCTTTGTACTGCCTGGAAAATCCTAGTACCAACAGAATTTGTTTATATTTTTAAGGATAAAGTAATTACTAAATTGTTAAATCCCACAGCTGTTTCTATTAGCTTTATTTCGTCAAGTCCCATATATTTAAGTAAAACTTTTTTTGCTGCTGTTCTTACTATTCTAACATTTGCCAGAATTATTTGCTACAAAAAAGCTTCATCCAATTTGAATGTTAATGAAAGAAATTTGTTATGTTAGCATTAATCGGAATTGAAGGGAACTTTAAAACAACCTTTTTATATAACGAGTCGTCCCTTACTCCCTGAAAGAAAAAACGTTCAAAATAATTAAGCAACTTTTTTTTCTCCTCATAAAAATGCAACTTTCTCTTCACACCCAATGTTGTGCTTTCCATTTTAAAATGACTGCAACTGTAACTTCGACTCTGGAGTTTGAGTAATGGTGTTAGCTCCAGACTTATTAAAGCTAAAAAATTGAAATAATATCTAAAAATGACACCAATCTTCTTTAAATAGAGTTATACTTAATTAATTGCCCTGCTACAAGAAAAACTTATAAACAAATGTAAAAAATGAAATGTTTTAAACTTAATTATTTAGGGTTTTTGTTTTTTTTGCTGTTAAAAAAAATCTAAAAAAAAAACGTTTTTACGAATTTAAGAAAAAAAATACAAGCAAAATTATTGTGATGCAAACTTATCCCTCTATTTTTTTCCATTTTGTAAAGAAAGTTAAAGTATAAACGGAGATAAAACACTGACCAATATAATTTTAAAAACGGCAAAGAGTCTTTTTTGAATGCTAAGCGTTTTTGACCAACCTTTTGCTGGCCATGTTAAACTATTAACATAAAATATTTTGAAATATTCACCTTTAAGATCCCATACTATACATTTTTGTAGCCCTTGATATGCTGATCAATATTATATAAAAACATCATAATGTTTTATTACTCAAAATCGCAAAAAATAACGAACAACACTTTTATGTGCGATATTTACGAATAAAAAACGAAAAAATCAAAAAGTTCAAAGGGGGTAGGTACCCTTTGGACTTCTTTGCATATTCTCAAAAAAAGTCCAAAGGGTCCCCCCTTTGGACTTTCTGGGTAGCGCAAATTTTCAAATTCATTCGCACCCATATGCCCATGTGTGAATGACGATTTCTAAAAATAAATCAGAAACATATTTTTTGCCGTCTTTAAAAATATCTTCCTTCTTGTTTTTCGTCATTTTGTAAAAATATATTTTTAAATCTTATCATAAATTGTATTATCTTTTAAAAAATTCTAAAATCTACTTTTGTTTAAAAAAAGATATTTTCATTCAACAGAAAAAAGAGAGCAAAACAAAAAAGGCTACGAAAATTCTTCCTTTTTTATTTTTGTATGTATTTTTTTAAAAGTCACGAAAATAACAGTTATATGTGTTTTGTTTATCTTTAATCCGAGATTTTACATATCTTTGTTAAATCTCATTTTCTGAAAATAGTTTTACAGTTTTTATATAAAGAAAAATTTTAAAAAATATGATTAAAAATATTTTTAGAATAAATAAATTAAGTGAAAAAAAGAGTTTGGTTTTGCACAACAAAAAAATCAACATTACAAAAAATTGCAATGGAATAATAAATGCATTTCAAAGAAATAAAAACATGTTTAAAAAAGATACAAAATTTTTTGCAGAGAAATTTAACGGATGAGCAAAAAAGTTTACAAATTTGCAAAAAAATGAATAATAAAGTTTTTGTTTGACGATGGCATTATTATTTTTTACGCAAATAGAACATTTGTGAGTCATA
>CABFKP010007168.1:0-10180 GCA_901779475.1 Panagrolaimus davidi
GTATTTATAATGTCTAAAAAGAGTCACATGCAAATTTTAAAAAAGATTACCAACATTTATTGTTTATTGAGAAAAGAGCGAGAAAAAGAGAACACGAAAAAAGTGAGGAAGAGGCAAAAAAAGGAACACGAAAAAAGACAAACTTGTGAAACCAGGATATGGATTTTTTCGCTTTAAAGAGGGATATAAAAAAAGGAAAAAGGGGCAACGGCTACGTCCGGTCAAAGAGACAGAGAGAGTCTTCAACAAAAAAAGTATCTCATAAATCCGATATAAAAAGGGTTATCTATCATGTGTTAAATGTAGGTTTCAAGATTCATCAACACTTTGTAGTTTCACATGTTTAGTGATTAATTGCGATAAAACTGATAAAAAGAATTTAATGCTATCAAAAATTGTGGTTATCTTATCTTTTTTTGCGTCAAAAATGTTTGCAAAAAAAGCAACACAAAAAAAGTAGAAGCGTCGTTTGTCATTCGACAACATTTTGCCAAACATCAAAGTTGTTGAAGAAAAAAAAAACAGCAAAAAACATCTTCGATAAAAAAGAAATCGATTCAAACAACCAGCTTTTTTTGCATCTCAAAATTATTCAACAAAAAATGAAGCAAATGAAAAAGGGCAGCTGACCTTTTTCAATTGTGTCAAAAGAGAGAGAGAGAGACGTTAGTGTTTGTGTTTTTTTAATATTGAAAGAAGAAAGAAAAAAGTCTCCAAAGTTGCAAGTAAAAATGAAATGCAAAAGAAATTGTTTTTTTGCAAAAAAAGACCTTTTTTAAGGAAAGTAGAGTTTAACAGCAAAAAAAGAACCGCGAGAATTGAAAAAAAGCTGCCAGCCTCTCACATGTTTTTTTAGAGCAACAGAAATGAGGTTTGGTTTATGCCAAATAATTTTTTTTGCCGCAAATGAAAACTTTTTCTTAGGGGCCAATTTATAACATAAATCTGTTTTAAAAGCCAATCAATCAACTATCGCAACATTCGCAAAAAATTATATTATCTAGGGGTTGCTACAATTTAGCTCGAAACATAAAGTCATTTAAATTAAGTTTTTACAAAATTTTTACCAAAACTAAATCCAATAATTTCGTTCTCTTACGTTGAAAAACATAAAAGAGAGAAAAATTCACAGAAAAAAGATCAAATGTGTTGAAGATCCAAAAAGATAGCCAAAAAAGTTTTTTGCCCTTTGCTATTGTTTATTTATGCATTTGCATTTTTAAAGCTCATTGCAAAAATGTTAGCGCAAAGAGATATCGTAAAAAACCAAAGATGGCCCTTAAAGAACGAACTTGGAAGGCTAAAAATATAACACAAAATTGTAAAACAAGAAACAATGGAACAACAAAGTGAAAAATTGATCGCAAATAAACTACATTTCTTTCTTTAAAATAATAAAAAAAGAGAAAAAAATAACACTTTGATTTTTTTGATTGTGACATTTAAAGCGTTTGGTCAAAAAATATAACCCTTGTTTTTTTATCACTTTTGCACTTTTGAGTTTAACAAGAGATTTTAGTTAAGAAAAAAAGAGATCAAAAAAAATAATCTCTATAAAAAATCAGAAAAGAACGATTTTAAATTTTTTTTGCGAAAAAATGATTTTTTGTTCGCTTTTATTGTTCATTTTTTATTCCCGCTTTGATTTTTCCGGTTCTTTCTTGAACGTTCACAAACTTTTGATCATTTTTTTTATGTTTCAAGATTTAAAGCGAAAATAAAGATGATATTATAAAATATTGCATTTCTTCTTTTATTTACAAAATCTTTTTTTTTTCGTTTTTAGACACGCCCAAAATGCTGTAAAAAATCATAGTCAGAAAAATCAATTCAATTTTTTTTCATATAAATTTTATCAACGCAAAAAATGACTGCAAATTTTTTGATTCTTATTTGAATATTTGAATTAAATATTCAAACAAGAATCAAAAAACAATTTAATAAAACAAGTTTTTTAAAAGACGTTATTTAAAACTGTTTTGAAAAGCATGAGCTTCAAAAAGCAAAAGCGGACATTATTAAAGAAATAAAGACAGAATATTTTACAATAAATCAAAATGTTAAAAAAGAGATTATTTTTTTAACTTCAAAAACTTCAAGAAAAAAGATAAATATAACAAAGACGAAAAATATATTTCAAAAAAGCTGTTTTTACCCTTTATAATAAACAATCACCAAATCGCCAACATCGAATTAAAGTTTTTTACTATTTTGTTTTACACAAACTCTATTTTTTTAATGGCACAAAACGCAGGAATTGAATGCATTTATAGTTTTTTTTTAACAAAATGCTTAATAGTGAGAATCGTAATTTTTTGTAGATAAAAATATTGTTATCACATTATTATAAATATTTATGTTTGCTGATACATAAAAAAATTATAGAACATATGCTGTTTTTTGTGCAAATTAGAATTACTTTAAATACTGCCTGATTCACTAGATTTTCCATCAAATTAACTTTTGCAAAAAATGTTGTAACAAAATTTCAAAAAAATTTTAAAAAAGGGGTTAATACAGTTTAAAGAAAATAATAAAATATTCAAACTTATATTTCTTAAAATAAAAAACTGACTTATGTTCCAAGTTTTTCAGCGCTGTAGTTGCAAAAAAAGACATTTGTAGATTAATTTTCTGTATTGTCAACAATCGTATTTGTTAATGCCTGCTTTTTTGACACTTTCTTTTCTAAAAAACGGCAGATGTATGAAAAATAAAACGTTTTGCATTTGCTGACTCTAAAGTGTTGAAATACGTCAAAGATCATTTTAGTTTTTGGTTCATTTTTTAAATATGTTTTTGAATTTTTGGAATGTAACTGAAAATCTGAATGCCCAATATTTACGAACTTTTCTTAAATGAGTCAAAAATTTATTGTATGACTAATCCGTTTCAATGATCCTTTCACATATTGTAATAATTCTTTGAACATTACATTTTAGCGATCAAAAGCTGCAGAAAAATGATTATTTATAGCTTTAATGTTGCTATAAAAATTTATTTCACACTGATGTAAATTTTGACCAAAGCAATCTTAGTTAATTTTTTAATTCTGATAAAAGTTGCAACACGTGTTTTTAGTTTTTCAGCGCTGTCGTTGCAAAAAAAGACATTTGTAGATTAATTTTCTGTTTTGTCAACAATCGTATTTGTTAATGTCTGCTTTTTTGACATTTTCTTTTCCAAAAAAAGGCAGATAAAATAAAATGTTTTGCATTTGCTGACTCACTTTTTTTTTTTTTTTTTGGACTGCTGCTAGCCCGAACACTAGCCGAATTTTTGAGGGTGGTTTTTGTGGTGCACATTAAAGTGTGTTAACACAGTGCTGGTTTACAAGAAAGCCTTCATATGATTATTTTATAGAGAGTGTTCGAAGGGTTGGAATTCGTTTTAACCTCGGATCCACCGAGCATCCACTTTTTACGTCTTGGTGCTGACGGCTGGAATTCGTTTTAACCTGGGTTCCACCCATGGAATTCGTTTTAACCTCGGATCCACCGAGCACCCAGCCCCACCGCCCCAGTGGCTGCAGAGGAATCCAACCCGGGATTTTCCGGGTCCGAGGGGGAGTCGAACCGGGATCCTTCCGGTCGACATTCCTCAGCACTAACCACTAGGACAAGGAGGCGGCAAACTTGAGTGCTAAAATACATTTAAGAACATTTAAGTTTTTTGATCACATTTTTTAAAAATGCCTTTTGAATTTTTTATATGTAAATAAAAATCTGAATGCCCAATATTTACGAAATTTTCTTTATTGAGTCAGAAATTTATTATATGATTAATCGAATTGGGCAACACCAATCGAGTCAATTATTATTTAAAAAAAGAATTTTTTTGCAATCTTAGACGTATTAAATATTATTTAAAAAACGAGGAAATATTTCTACCATTGAAACAAAGGAAAGTAACAAAAATAAAGCATCTGAAATACAACTCTAAATTATTCAAACACTTTTTAAAAAATGCATGATTTTTTATTTGTAAAAATTTTGTATCATAAAAAATAAAAGGAATTTAAAAAAATTTTAATATTAGACAGAATTTTTCTTTAATTTCACTTTGTAAAATTAATCTTATAAATGACATTCAAAGTTATTTGAAAATATTTATTGAACACTACATCGCATCCATTTTTTGCAAAATTAAAAAAAAATTAACAATCTATTTTTATCTGCGGAAGATTTCAAAGAACCTTCGAAAACAAAATATTCAAAAACAAATTGAAAACATATTTCGTCACAAATGGTTCACATTATCTCAAATAATTCGCGATTTTGTTTTTACAATCGAAAGCTGCAAACAGAAATTTTTTTGCCCATCGCTGCTTTAAAACGTTTTTCCATTTTGCGAAAATTTTTCTCTTTCACAATATCGATCACCGGCAGATTTTGAATATTTCATTCATCTGATACAAAAAACTAACATTTAATTATTTTTATATTGAAATCATAAAATAAATGCATTTTTAAAAACACAAAATCTATAAAATGCCACAATGCATTAATAAAAAAAAGTATTTGACACATTCTTTTTCACTTTTTAAAAAAATTACAAAACAAAAAGAAAAACTTAAAATTTTATTAACATTTTAAAAATTAAACGTTAACTAAAATTTTATTAACATTTAACGTTTTCAACTTAAAATTTTTATTAACATTTTTGTTGAAAATTAAACTAAAAGAAAAAATTTCAGATATCGTTTAAAAAATGATTAACAAGAATTATTATTGTATTTAATATTATGTTTAAAATGTAAGACAAATTATTTTTAAATAATGTGCCTCTCCAGATACAAAAATAACAAAGATATTTCGACGTTTTTCATAAAAACGTGATTGTCACATTAATGTTTTAACGTAATATTTTAACAAAAAAGAATATATTAGCTTTAAATAAAATATTCAAAATATTCGAATTGGTTAGATTTTTTCAAATGGAAAAACATTAAACAAATTATACGTCTTTCCGCTGGCAGTTTAAAAAAAATCATCGATTTATATTTTGTTGCGACAGAAAATATTCATTTTTCATATCTGCCTTTTCTTCTCACAATTTATTTTCCAAAAAAAGACAGATGTAAAAAAAGAAATACGATTCTTTGCATTTAAAGAAAATTGGCAATATGAGAAGATTACAACTGGTTGAAACAAAATTGTCGCTATATTATTATAAATAGTTTATATTAATGTTAGAATTAATAAAAAATTATAAAACATAATCTGTTTTGTATACTATCTGAAACAATTCATTTTAAATACTGTTTCAGATAGTCCAAGATAAGAAGTTTCCAAAAAGTTAGCCTAATTAAGAAAATGTTGTATTTAATAGTTTAAAAGAAAAGATTTAATACAATTTAAACAAAATTAATAAAATATTCAAACATAGTTTTATGTTTCATTGAAAAAAAAAATATTGTTTCATTTTTCGATTGTCAAAGACATTTAATAATTTTCTCTTCTGATAACAACAGTTTGTTTTAATGTAAAATATGGTATTTTTTTGGGACTTTAATTTTTACTGAAAAAACTTTGTTTAAATCATCGAAAAGCTTTGCATAAAAAAGAAATAGCGTTGCAAAGAAAAAATTGCTTGCGAAAATGTCTTCCTTTTTTCGCAAACACCTATTTTCAAAAAAGAAGCAGTGACATTTTAATATTTTGTTACATATTTTTTCTTTATTTTCATAAAAAAGGTTCCGAAAACCCTATTGCTGCAATAACAAAACTCATTTTTTTTATTAAAAGATTTATCGTAAACCTCAAAAAAAGCGTCCATTATTTATAAAAAATTTAAAATATTGTTTTTGCTTTTTTTCAAGAAAATAAAAATATGAATAATTAATTTTACGAAAAACTTTTTAGCTGCCTCTTTTTAGATAACTAAACATATTTGGAATTAGATAAAAAACAATTAAATGAAAATTCAACTCTCATTTTTTCACTTTTTCACATTTGAAAAATGTAACAGAATTTATCAGAAATTATATTTCTACTTTTTTATAAATTTCTGCCATCTGTGACAAAAGAAAGCATTCTTTTTAAATAATTATTGATTAATGCTATTATATCTAGGTTCATGTTATTACAAAAGCATATTCGGCTTTATCAAAGCTATCAGCCATCATATTTTTTATTAATGAAAATTTTCAAATCCTTTTAAAACAAAATATTCGAAGATGGCTTTTTGTGAAAAATCGAACATTTTCCGTCACCAAAAATCGATAGGAAAAATGTTTCTTTTTTTCTTACATTGCTTCAAAAGCTTCACTGTAGTGTTGAGAAATTTTTTTTGCCCAATTCTGTTTTTTAACGCTGTTTTTCTTTAACGATTATTTTTGTCTCTTTCACAAAATCGACATCGGCAGATTTTGAATATTTTGTTATTAGTAATTAATTTTGTATAAAAAATTAAATTGACATAAGTTTACTAATTTTTAAAAATCACAAATAAGGATTGCTTTCTTAAAAAAAAGGTATTATCAAAGAAACTGAAATACGAACAACCATTATTTAAAAAAAAAATGGTTGTTCGAATTTTTTTTTGTTCTCTCAATGATCGTGTCTTCTTTGAATGTCCGCAGTTTTTTTTTGCGCTTTTAATAAAAACTAAGAAATGTAAACAAAGAAATTAGATGTTTCGCTTTTGCTTCAGTGATGAAATACTTAAAGGAATTTGTGTGTTTTTCTTTATAAATAACATGTTTTTAAGTTTTTATATGTACTTTAATGTGTTAAGTAACGTAACCAATATGTGCAAAAGTTATTTCATGATTACTTCGTTTTAACAAAATATATCATCCATCTGTGATATGAAAAAGTTTTCTTGAATATAATTACTGGCACCTTGACATCTCCAGCTTTTGCAAAAATCGTTTTTTATTTTTATTTATGAAATATTTCAGAGAACTTTTAAAAAACAAAATATTCAAAAAAAAGACTTGGACCAAATTTTCCGTCACAAAAAATTGCATCTTTTTTTTCTCATACTGACTCCAATGACAAATTGTTTATTTTTACAATCGCAAACTGCGAAAAGAAATTTTTTTGCCCATCTCTGCTTTAAACGTTGTTTTATTTTGCGATCGTTTTTCTCATTTAAAAAAAAAGAAAAAGCAATCGTAAGTTTTGAATATTTTAACGATATTATTTCGACATTTAAAAACAAAAAAACTGACAAGAAATTACAAATTTATAGCAATCATACAAATGAGTGTTTTTTAAAAAGCAATTCCTAAAACTAATATTTCCAATATTTAAAAAAAGCTTCAAACGCAATAATTTTGCAATATTAAAAGAAAGAAAATAATTAAAAACCAGCTTTTATTCGTCACTATGTTCAAAAACAATTTATCGAAACTTCGCGACGCTGTTAGTGTCTCGGCTGTTTGAGGTTGTTCTGTAATGACCTTTTTTTTAGCATTTTTACCCATTTATTTCTCCAAAATAATACAAAAAAAACCTTACACGATGTTTGGCCTCCGCCGCTTCGAGGTCGGCCGGTCGTACCCGTAACTATAATTACCCCCAATTCTGGTATGATTTGTATAAAACGTAAAAAGCAATAATAAAGGATCGACACTACAACTCTAAATTGGTCAAACATTTTTATTCTTGTAAAATGCATGATTTATTGTTTTTTAAAAGCTTGAATACATAAATATGGGATATGTTTTTAATTATTTTTTAATCAACAAAAACAGTGTTTACAAAAAAAAATTTTAAATACTGCATTCGTTTCAGCTATTCTTCTTTAATACCTCGCTGTTTGAAAGAAATATTTATTCAAAAATTAAATAAAGTCATGGTTAAAGGCAAGTAATTTTTACTAGCCGCAAAAAATAAATATTATAAAATATCCAAAAATCATCTGCCAAAGACTGTGGTGAAAAAGAAAAATGCCTGCAAAAGAAAAAAATTTTTTACCAATTGTTTTATACATATTTTTCGTTAACATTTCTTTGTGAAACAAACATTTAAAATTTCAAAAAAAAGATTATTATTTAAACACAAAGAAAGAGCTTTGTCTGTCAAAAAAGGAAACATTTTTTCTTAATAATTGTTGCAAAAATGAGCAATTTTGTATACACTTTAACAAAAAATGTTTTTGTTTATTTTAAGCTGAGAACTATTGTATTTTTAGTATACAAAATTTTTTTAACAAAATATTCAAAAAGTTGCTTTTCTGCCGTAAAATAAATTTTGAAAAAAAAGAGAAAGAAATCGTTTTTCGCCAGCAAAAAATGATTTTTTCTCATATTGTAATAATTCTTTAAACTTTAGCGATCAAAAGCTGGGAAAAAATTTGTTTTCTGCCAAGCAATGTTTTTAAAATGCCTTTTTTCTTTTGCGATCATTTTTTCCTTAGTCAATTTGAAATGACATTTGAATATTTCATCAAAAACACGTGATTTTAGTTAAGAAAAAAAGGGATCAAAAAATAATCTCAATAAAAAATCAGAAAGAACGATTTTCAATTTTTTTTGCGAAACAATTTGTTGTTTTCTTTTTCACAAAAATGGCAACATTCATTTTTTTCCTGCTTTGATTTCTCCCGTTCTTTCTTGAACGATCTCTAATTTTTGATCCTTTTTTTATGTTTCAAGATTTAAAGCAAAAACAAAAATGATATTAATAAATATTGCATTTCTTTTTTTATTTACAAATTCTTTTTTTCTCGCTTTTAGACACGCCCAAAATGCTGTAAAAAATCATAGTTAGAAAAACCAATTCAATTTTTTTTATAAAAATTTTATCAACGCAAATAATAACTGCAAATTTTTTGATTTATGTTTGAATATTTAATAAAACTAGTTTTTTAAAAGAAGATATTTAAAACTGTTTTGAAAAGCATAAACTTCGTAGAAAAAACAACAATGCCAAAATTCGGACATTATCAAAGAAAAAAATAGAATATTTCACTATACATGAAAATGTTAAAAAACTTATTATTTTTTAAACTTCAAAAAACTAAAGAAAAAAAGATAAATATAACAAAAACGAAAAATATATTTCAAAAAAGCTGTTTTTAGCCTTTTGAAAAAACAATTACAGAATTGCCAACAACAAACTTAAGTTTTTTACCTTTTTATTTTACACAAACTCTATTTTTTTAATGGCACAAAACGCAGGAATTGAATGCATTTATAGTTTTTTTTTAACAAAATGCTTAATAGTGAGAATCGTAATTTTTTGTAGATAAAAATATTGTTATCACATTATTATAAATATTTATGTTTGCTGATACATAAAAAAATTATAGAACATAAGCTGTTTCTTGTGCAAATTAGAATTACTTTAAATACTGCCTGATTCACTAGATTTTCCATCAAATTAACTTTTGCAAAAAATGTTGTAACAAAATTTCAAAAAAATTTTAAAAAAGGGGTTAATACAGTTTAAAGAAAATAATAAAATATTCAAACTTATATTTCTTAAAATAAAAAACTGACTTATGTTCCAAGTTTTTCAGCGCTGTAGTTGCAAAAAAAGACATTTGTAGATTTATTTTCCGTTCTGACAACGATCGTATTTCTTAATGTCTGCTTTTTTGACATTTTGTTTTCCAAAAAATGGCAGATGTTAGAAAAATGAAATGTTTTGCATTTGCTAAACACTAGAGTGTTGATATATGTCTAAGAACATTTTAGCTTTTGTTGATTTTCTAAATATGTTTTTGAACTTTTTATTTGTAATTGAAAATTTGAATGCCCAATATTTACAAAACTTTCTTAAATGAGTCAGAAATTTATTGTATGATAATTACATTGGAAACAGCAGATTCAAAGAAAGTTGATCAATTATTATTCAAAAAAAGAATTTTTTTTGCAATCTAAAACGTATTAAATATTATTTAAAAAACGGGGAAATATTTTTACCATTGAAACAAAGGAAAGATTCTGAAATATAACTCTAAATTATTCAAACATTTTCTGAAAAAACAGCATGATTTTTTATTTCTACAAATTTTTTATCAGAAAAAAAAATACAAGGAATATGTAAAAACTTAGACAGAGATTTTTTTTAAATTTCACTTTGTAAAATTAATCCTATAAACGACATTCAAAGTTGTCTGAAAATATTTATTGAACACTACATCACATCCATTTTTTGCAAAATTTGAAAAAATTAACAATTTATTTTTATCTGTGGAATATTTCAAAGAACCTTCGAAAACAAAA
>CABFKP010007185.1:0-24373 GCA_901779475.1 Panagrolaimus davidi
CTTTTGTAAAAAATGATTTAGTTTTGTTTTATTTAATTTATTTTGGTTGTTTTTGAAAAAATAAAGAAAATTTCGACAAAGAAACGTTTTTGATTTATTGTTTACGCAGAGTTTTTGGATATTTTTATTCCTTCAACGTAGGGATGTCAATTTCTCGACTTTGCCCGGGGAATTAAAAAAGAATACAAATTTGGTGTTTATTGTTTATGCAATGTGTTTGGATACCGTAAGCTCTTATTCCTTCCACGACATTTTATGTCATTCTTCAATCACATCTGAAAAACACATGAAATTTAAAAAATTTTACAAATTCAATCTTCAATTTTATGTAAAAAACACTTTATTTTTATAAATAAAATAACACTTAAAAACAAATAAAACATATATTTTTTACCAAAGAATAAATGAACGAGATAAAATTGATTCACGTTCTTTTGGATATTCTGCGGTTTTGCAGCAAAGTATTAGAGTTCTTTCCATTGAAGAAAAAGTAAAATCATTAATAAATAATGATAAGCAATCATTTTCAACAAGATCATTGATATTAAAGAATTGATTTGAACAAAAAACAGAATATTTATCATGATATCGTGGATGTGGCCAATAGCAATCTGAAACAACTGTAAAAAGATACTGTAATGAATTAATAAACCATACTTTCTGTTTCCAATGTTGGTTTTGCATGATTATTGATGGATGTTTTTGGAATTTTAAAAATACCATAACATTTCTTTTCTTCATCATTTTTAACAAAATCTTTGTCACATGTTTCCGTTGTTGTTGAAGAATTTTTAAATGCACAACCACGTTCTTGATTTTCATCGACTGTTTTTTCTCGGATAACAAAGTTACGATAATCTTCAATAAGTTTTTCAGTATTGCATGAAGTGTTTGAAGTAAAACAGCAACATTCATATCTAAAATGAAGTCATACATTTGAAAAACTGAAATAAAACTCACGTTTCTGGTTCTTCACTATCTTTGTGAAAGCATGATGTAATATCTTTTCTAGTAACTTTAGAATCCAATTTCTCTGACAAAGTTGTAGAATTCCAACATTCAATGAATGGATCTTTTTCATATTTGTCAAATGTATTTAAAGAAGAATAATTAAATATTTTAACATCCATTTCATTTTCTGTTACAATTGTTAAACGAACAGAGCAAAAGAAGGATGGAGAAGCAAGTGAAGTTTCATCTGAACCTTGATTACAAACAATTTCCTAAAAATTGAACGTATAAAGTGAGTATTTTGCCAGACAGTCAATAAATACTGATGAAATTGCTGTTTTTGTCAGTATTCATTAAGACATTCAGATTTCTCTGTAAAAATGAGTTAACTTACATTTTTGTATTCAGTAAAATTAGCAGGATCAACAACACCCGGTTCATCACATAATGATGTATTACATTTACAAATAATAATATTTGAACCTTTTGAATATTCTTCTCTGTTCAATTTGGCATAACAATCTTGTTTCATTTCTTTGGTTATAAAAACAGTACCACAACCAGTTGCACTTTTGAAATCTTTCTTTGTTGCATTTAAAGTTCCACCTTCAATATATGGAATCCATTTTGGTGAAATACGAGATTTTGTACCATTTACAAAATCAACTGAATAGTAACAATCATTTCCAGAATTAACTTGATAATAGCATGGACTAAAGTTGAGAATATCTGATATATTATTTAATGTTTCAACATATGACGAAAAATGATGTTCAGATTTTGTTTCAAAACACAACTGAAAAATGAAAAGATAAAAAAAACATTCATGAGGATTGTCGTATCCACACAAACTTTATTGTGTGTCAGAGAAATCGCTGCAAAATTCCGAGCTTGCGCTAATACTTACCGGATAAGTGGTATCATTTTCCCATGGACAATAATCATCAATTGATGCATTAATTCTCTCTTGATAATATGTACCATTTTGTTGCGCTTCAGTTACAGAAGAACATGCTTCTGATCCAAGAAGTTCAACGTGGAATGTAATATTTGTTTTACCATCAGCGGTACCATTTGGTGTAAATCCAGTTGAAATATAACAATGCTAAAAACGTGAAATTAAATAGGTGTAAAAAAATTAAACGCTTACTTCAGAAAATACAAAACCTTCATTTGAAATATTATAAAAAATATATAACGGCACATTATCAAAATTCAACAATTCTTTTTTTGCTTCGTTTTGAATAAAACTTTGTTTAACATGATAATTTTTTGGACAAAAATAGTAACTTTCATTAGCAGGATAAAACATATGAGAATCTTTTGGATCATAAATGCAATGAATAAATGATTGTTTATTGATATTTAGCGTCATACAATCTGCAACATCTTTTACTTCCTAAAAAAACAAAAATAAGACATTGCTAAGAGATAAAATGCACTTACAGTATAATTTTTAGGCAATAAGCGTTCAAACGTTGTCGAATTTTTTCGAATTTCATGTGTATCATCAAAAGCAAAAATACGTTTAATCAAATCTTGTCTTTCAATTGGCATAAAAACTTCAGGAGTTACATTACCGTTTTTTACATATTGAAACATAACACATTTTCCACCAAGTCCTACAGGAGGTGGATATTTTCTGCCATATCGATCAACACATAATCCACCATCAGCCAAAGTTTGTTGCAGCTTATCAAGTTGTGAAAAATAATGATGAATATCGAACCTTGATAAAAATTGACAAGTAGGATCTATCACGTCAAAATTTCCATCACATCTATTTGTTTCGACACTTTTTGTTGTAATTTGTGCCCATACAACATCAAGATTAACTTCAGATCGAAGATCCATGTCGCATATTATGCTCTGTACACAAAAAGCAATAACATCATGAATTGTTTGCTAAAAGAAACAAGCATATAGTTGAGAATACCAAAGAAATAGAACGCTTTACTCACCGAATCGAATTCTCCATTGATATAAATATTATTCTTATATGGGTTATTATAGGAAGTTGTTGGGATATTTTTTTCAGTTTCACGAATACAGTAACCTTTCGGATCATCCTAAAAAAAATCCATTAAAAAACAAGTAGAAAATTATAGGCTTACTACAGCATCTACATTTGATACAATTTCAGGATAAGAACGAAAAGGATTTGAAGTTTTGTCACAATTATTCTTCTGAGGTAACAATGGAATCCATGTAAAAGATCCGCAAAGTACTGAGTAACGTCCCTCATATTTAATAAACTAAACAGAATAGAGATATGTATAAAATGGATAAAAGTAAAAATAAGCTTACTTGAGAAGAAACAAATGGATATCGAGCATAAACACAGCTAACAAAAAAAGTTTGAAGCAAAAATACTTTTATAATATTTAATAAAAGCATCATTGAAGAAACACGACCGATTTGAACAACCGCAAATTCAAAGTGAATTGAAATGCGTTTGATATAAATGAAAGATAATTAAAAATGATGACAATTAACATTAATATTTGCATAATTGTGTTTCAAAACAAAAAAAATTTTGTTACAAAAAAAATGCAGCAGCAAAAAAATTTTCAAATCAAAAAAGAACGGTGACGTTTTGCCAAAATTAAAGTAACGTTTTTTGAATCAAAAAAAAACATAACTCTGTAATACTTTGCTTATATTAAAATTGGTCGGAAGGTTTACAGAATTAAATTTTAAAGTTAGCATTTTTAATAAAAAATTGACAAAAAACTACTTTTAATCTTCATTGAAACGGATAAAACAAAAACGTTATAAATATTACTGGCAGGGATATCGTAAATCTTTTGAATGTTGTAATTTCGGTGTCATGAAGAAATATTCATTTGCAAAAAATTATAAAAAAAAATGGAAAAAGATGCATTAAAGTGAATAAATCAAGTTATGTTTGTGAACCAAGAAAGTACAATTTAAATAAAACGGTTTCTCGTTCGTCAAAGATTTTTGGATCTCTATATTTTAAAATTATCAGTATCAGTGAAAATGAATATTTTTTACAAAAAATTTATTTTGAATTAAAAAATATATTATCTATTATAAGATAATATATTTTTTATACAGGGTGCTTCAAGAATTTTTCCGATTGAAATCTTGCTGGCAAATTTTTATTTTAAAGAATTATGTTTTAAGACTTTCCACATTAACTAAACAGCTCATGAGAAATTGTTTAATATCAAAATCATCGAAATTTGGAACAAAAAAAATTTCGATTTCACGTACTCCCCCCTGTCAAAAATTTTTGAAGTGTCAAAAAAAGGAAAAAAAAATTTTTTTCAAAATTTTGACAGGGGGGAGTACGTGAAATCGAAAAATTTTTTGTTTCAAATTTCGATGATTTTGATATTAAACAAATTCTCATAAGCTGTTTAGTTAATGTGGAAAGTCTTAAAACATAATACTTTAAAATAACAATTTGCCAACAAGATTTCAATCGGAAAAATTCTTGAAGCACCCTGTACTTGGAGAGTATATACTTTGCTTAGGGGCTGTCGAGATGTCACGTGACACAATTGAAGGGGGGGATGGAGGGGTCCACGACTTATCACGCCGCTTTGATTTTGTTGGCAAAAAGCTTTGATTTTTTGTCACCTAAAGGGGAAAAGGGGTAAAAAAAAAAAGTCAATTTTTGTGTCACGTGACATCTGTGCAACCCTTTATACAAGGTCTTTTTGATGCCGAAGATAAATCAATTGACATAAATGAATCATTAAAAATGATGACAAATAACAATAACAAAAATTGCATAATTGTGTTTTGCTGCAAAAAAAAGTGTGTGTGTTTGCTTTTTGCAACAATCGTGGTCGTTTAAAATTTTATCTGGTGTCTCAAAACTAGGGTTGGTCGGTGGTAAATTTACCGGTAAATTACCGGTAAATTTACCGGCAAATTTACCGGTAAATTTACCGAGGGCTGATTTACCGGTAAATTAAAAAATTTGTGTGTAGGACAAATGAGAAAATTTTTAGAAAAATAATGCAAATTATCCAAAAATTTTTTTCATAAAAATTTTTTTAGAGGCGGATTTACTAAAAATTTAGCTCTTTTTTCTTAAAAATCATGTTTTTTGCGTTTTTGAAGATCGAAATTGTATTAATAGCGACAATGAAAAATCAAAAAATGATATGTTTAGTCAAAAATAAGTTATTTCCACTTAAAGTTCAATAATTAAGCACGCTTTAGACTTTTAAAGTCATTTCCAAGCTAAATTTGGGTGAATCTGGAGGCATTTTTTGCATCTTCGGTAAATTTACCATTCGACCGGTAAATTTACCGGTAAATTTACCGAAGATCAAATTTACCGGTAAATGACCAACCCTAGTGAAAAGCTAAAAATTGCTAAACCAATTTCGATGCGGGAACATCGATTTTCATATTTTCATTTTTAATCAAAAAATTCTTATGTTCTAGAGTTTTTATCACCCATATATCAATTTTTTAAACTTATTTGTTTATCCTATCTTTTTCGCAATATGAAAATTGCTGGAATAAATCATTAAACATAAACGAACATACATATGACACTTAACGTTTAATAAAAAAAATTTTTTATGTCTTTAGCTTATGGAAAAATGCATTTCAGTAAACATACTGTAATATCAATTTTAGAGCATTTCTACAACTTTTAGCACGTATTACCCGTCAAAAGGTTGTTCCTAGAGGGACCAAGGCAAACCAAAAACTTAATTTTTTTTTCTGTTATTTAAAAACAAAAAAAAGCAGTCCGTAACATTTTTTATGTTAGTTTACAGTCATTTGTATTCTTCTTTTTGAATATTTTATTCATCATTTTATACGAATCTAAATTGTTAAGACTTCATCTTATTCCTTTTTTTAACTCTTGTAATTCTTTATTTTTTTTCATCACTGTAGTTTTCATCTTTAATCTCTTATATCAGGGAA
The DNA here is from genome assembly GCA_901779475.1 of Panagrolaimus davidi. Lineage (NCBI taxonomy): Eukaryota > Metazoa > Nematoda > Chromadorea > Rhabditida > Panagrolaimidae > Panagrolaimus > Panagrolaimus davidi. Next base: position 5,872 of record CABFKP010007185.1, read on the forward strand.
GTGTGATAAAATAGTTTTTAAACCGAATTCACATGTCAATCGGTTCCCTTGTTCGTATGTTTTTTCAGTATAATTTATTTAACTCATTAATTGTAAATAATGACAATAAAAAAAGAAAGTTCAATGTAAAACTGAAAATATTATTTTCGATAAATTTTTTGGGATAAATTTGTTGTAAAAGTAGAAAGAAAAAGAAAAGCGGGAGTTTGATTTTTATGCAAAATACGAAAATTGGCATTTGTGTTAGTCCCGCTTTTACAACAAATTTATTTGTTAGAATGCTTGAAACGTCAAATGAATTGATTAAATGCTATCGAATAAATGAATAAAAGGTTTTGGTTGATCATGATCCCAGGTTTTAAGCATTTGTTCAACAGCAACAGATAGTTCATGCTTTTGTTCTGCAGAATTATAATTGAAAAAAAACCGGAAAGATGCCTTTGGTGCAGCAGCTCTTTTAATAAATGAACAAAATAAAGATGGATCAAGAATTGGAGATAATTGATAACCGGAGATGGCAAAGCTGACCATTTTATTATCGTTTGAAATTGCAATAAGATTTTTTAGAGTTTCATTTGTAATTGTTCTATTTAAATCACTATCCTCATTCCGTTTTATATGACTAAATTTTGTAATAAAAGGAAGTTGCTTTAAAATAATTTCAATTGGAAGCTCGTTTTTTCCGTCATCTAAAATATCACTATTGATAATAAGAACAGTTTTAAGATTTTTGGAAGAGGTCAAAATTTCGTATTCTTTAATATTTATATGCATATAATTAACAGTCAATGAAATAATATCATTTTTGTAAATTTTTGAACAAACAGTAATATCTAATTCAAAAAATGCCTGCCATGCATTAAATTCCAATGTTCCAGTAAACCAAAATTTAGCATTAAAATGGTGAATTTTATTAATATTGCGTGTTTTATGAAATACCGGCCAACTGATGAAACTGAAATATCCGTCTTTGACAACAATAACTTTATTCTTTACAAAAAAATATTTGCAAGTTTGTTGCAGCTTTTGAATGCCATTTGGTGAAGATGGATCCTTAATAATGTAATAAATAATATTTGATGGAATTGAAAAAGATTGAATTCGAAGTGAATTAAAAGTAAAATCTTCAGTTGAATTTTTCATCGTTTGAGCAGCAACGAGTTTTTAAAAAATGGCAGAAATAGCGAACCAAATGATGACTGGGTTTTTTTGTTACTCCCTATTTTTCATTTGACTGTGCACATATAAATATAAGGTCATAATTTTCCTAAGAAAAATATGGATGGGCATGTATGTACTGAAGTGCACACATCCAGGTTAATTATTTACTCGTCTTTAAAAAAATGCATTGAAAATCAACGAATTTGCATTTTGCATAGCTACAATTTTTTTATCCGTTCTCATGATAGATCCTGAAATTAATGCGTTTATTCCATGAGAACAAACGGCCAAGGCTTTTTCACAGATCAAAAATGACTTCGACAAAAAAATTCTAAGAAAGAGTTAAAATGGTTTTTTCTTGCCATTCTTTAGCAAATATTTCTGCAAATAAGTAATCACTTTCGAAAAGAGATTTTCCATGTTTTACTGCAATTATTTCAGAAATCATAAAATACTTTTTTGATAATCTATATTTGGCACTTTCTTATATAACTTGTTTAATTTCAAACAATAATCTTTTTTTCCATAATAGCTTGAAAATTAATAGTGTTTTTCTGTTTTAATGGACAACCTTTTTACATTTAATGTAGTTTTAACGTTCTTTAAATTTCACCAAAAGGAAATAAACGCTTATGTGTTTACCTATTTTTTTCAGTATCGGCTAAACATATTTTTTCTTTTCTAAATTCTATTGATTAAATCTTTTTCGAGCTTTGATATTAATGATATCTTTTTGATGTTCAAAGACCAATTGCGAACAAATTTAATTGGCAATTGCAGAATGTATCTTAAAATATAAAAGTTGATAGTGTTGAAATTTTTTATAAAATAATCAAAAAAAGCAACAAAAAAATAAAGCCAAAACTATTAAACGAACAACAACGAAAGATTTTATTTTAAGGGTCAAAACAACGACTAAAAAAATGCAAAAATTTTTCTTTTGATTTTTCCCTTTTTTCTATTTTGCGTTTTTAAAAAAGAAAATAAAGTGCAGTAGATAAATTTTTTTGTTTTTGACTGACGACCATTACATAGCAATGGCATTTTTTAAGGTTGATTCTTTTTTTTTGTTTGTTTATGTGTGAGTGGGTAACAATGCAGATGAACAACGCACACATAATTTTTCTATTCAATCAGTGCCTAAAAAGACAGAAATGGAGAGACAAACGAACACAAAAGGATGTATCACAACTTGCGAATTTTTCAATTATCATTATTATTTTTTGTGCTATTTTTTCTTTTACGAATGTTACAAAATTTGTTAAAAAATTCTTTCGATCATGTGTTTTAAAAATTTGAAAGTGCCGTTTTTGCTTTTCTTCAGGATACTAAAAAAGAAAGGAAGCGTCTTTCTTTAGTTTTCATTCTTTTATCAAAAACAGAGACCATGCTTTTTCTTTCCATTCCGAAAAAATGGAGCATATTTCTGAATTTTTCGTATATTTTTTTTCCAAAATTTTGATTTAAACAATTGTGACAAAACGGTTAACTTTGTCATAACTGTAAGCAATGTTTAATTAAAAGATGAGTTTTACATTATTATATAAGTATTTAAAAATTTCAGCATTATTATGTCGTGACATTAATATTTTTATGCATTAAAAAAGAGATGCTTTTAAATTTATCTCAAAAACAAATTAATTAAAGAATAATTCAAAAAGGAATATTCTTCCATACAAAAGGCTTTTAGTTTTGTATTGAAATTTGTTTTTTAAATCTTATTAAATTATTTTACAAAATTTATCTAGTGAAAGTTTTACATTGAAAGTTTTTAAATATTTAAAAAAAGAAAAGCAGCAACGAGTTTTGCAAAATGTGTGACAGACAACTTTTTTCGAATGCAATTTTTTCTTTATCTTTGTTTTCAGATTGTTTGTCGACGACGATCCACTTTTAAAAACAACTAAAAGCGCTGTGAAATTTCACTTTACACCGAATTAGTATAAAAGATCTTCAGCCTTACATAAACTGCCATTTATAAAAAATTGTTTCTCGACTCTTTTATTGTCAGCCATAGAGTGTTGTGTTTGTATCCAAAAAGAAGTTTGTTTGAATATTCCAATTATTTTTAGTATCAAAAATATAAAACAAAAAATCATTATATTATTTAAAAATGGATATACGGTAATGTCATTACAAGATTTCTGTTTGCTGCTATATTTTTCTTTGTTTCTGTAAGAGCTTTTCAAACATGCGATTAACTTTAAAAAAAAACAATATAAAATATTCAAAACAACAAGATTTTTTGAAAACACAGCATCGCTTTTTTTAAACTGCAAACAAGATCTTATGCTTTCTTTCTATTGAAAAATCAATGGAAATCAATCGCATTTTTTTTACAGTTAAAATTTGCAAAGAGAAAAAGCAAATGTATTAGAAAAGACACATCCAGATTGCATTATTCATTTTTCTATTTTTTGCTGCTTTGTTTCTTTTAAGGATTATAAAACACTGTGCAAAAAAATCGCAATCGAAAAAAGTGCTATTAAAAAAAAAAAAAGTGCGCCTTTACTTACAAACGAACCATCAGTTGTTGAAAACGCACATTAGTGAAAAAATGAATAAAAAGGTGGAGCTTAAAATAAATGTTTGTCTGTCTATGTTTTTTCTATTTTGAAGAAAACAAAAATAAATAAGCAGTTTGGAACATTTTTTATATTGCTTTGTAGTCATTTGTATTCTTCTTTTTGAACATTTTATTCATTATTATTTAAAAATCAAAAATAAATAAGGCAATTTTCCCCATCCAAATTACAAATTCTTCATTAATAATATTTAAAATTTGTAAGAGGATGTAAAACGTTCAAATAATAGTTTAAATGCTAAATTATTAACTACAAAATTTTTGCACATTCTGAAAGAAAACCAATTTATAGAAAATCAAATTTTTTTATTGAATAAAAAACAACAACGGAATATTTGAATAAGTAAACTAGAGCTGTCAAAAATATTTATTATATAAAAATCAAATATATTTCTTTCAAAAGAAATACAAAAACAATATTATTTGACTAATTTTTTCAGATAATTCTGCAACAAAATCATTATCCAAAATTTGAATATATTCAACTAGAATTCCTTGTTTTAAAAAATTTGTTAAAATTCGAAGACAAAATTCTTGTAATTTTTGAGAGCTTGTCATAAAAACGGTAGCTGTAAAAAGACATATTTTGAATAAAATGGATCTGGCAGATGTACGGTATCGGTTAAAGCAGGCCCAATTAAAAGTCTCATTAGAGCTCTTCCACAGACGTTTGCGTTACTGTAATTTGTAGTTAAGAAATTTTGATTGTCATATAACATTTGTCGGATATCTTCGTGATCGTTTGTAGCCATAATTGATGATCTACTGAGAAAACTGTTTAATTTCTCAGTAACGCTTGATACTGCATTGGTAAAAAAAGGGTAAAAAATTTACTGTAAATATTCAAAACAAAAGAGAAAGCAGAATTGCTGCAAACTGCCATATTTTGGGACAATATTGGACTATTCTCAATGCCAAATAAATAACCAAAACATCTGCAAAAAAGTTTTTTTAAAAACTCCACCCTTTTTTCATTTTTATGGAAACAAATGCAGCAAAAACGAATATGTCTGTTTTTCTCTGACTAATAATTTACTGCAACAAGGAGCTACATTTCGTTAGGAAAAAAATACACAAATGTGTGTCGATTTTAATCGACACACATTTGTGCATGTGGTTAAAACCACATGCACAAAAATATGTGAATACTCTCAGTCAGCAAAGTTTTGCAGGTTCCATTATTGACTTTTTTTGCTCCTATGTTTTCTTTGACAAATATGACAAAAAAAAATGCAGCGGACCAAATTGGAGGGTGACTTCTTCTGAGGGAAGCAATTTTAGGCGAAATTTTTTTACTATTTTTTACCTCGTAGTTTTTTTTGGTCAAGTTTATTCCAGAAAAAAAAACTCCAGTAGTTTCACATAAATTTTTTGAATATTTTTTTTTTATTTATTTCAGTATTACCAATACCGTAACATATTTATTCAAGTAGTAATTTCAAGTAAATTTTTTTCAAAGAACAGTCCAATGCATCTTTTATGGTAGAAGTGGGGATTTCAGATGCATGCACTATTTATGAATATCTTGATTTTTGGAAGATTTGACAAAAAATGTCTAGAGGTTGAAGTTACGATCGATTTCCCATATCCTCATTAACAACAAATTTGATATGAGCTTGCATATTTAAAATGTAAGTTATGATTATTTAATGATGTTGAAGATATATCATAACATAATGAGCTGTGACAATAAAAAAATCACCAGACTGCCTTTTTCTCTTATGTTTTTGATATGTTTTGATGCACCGTAATTTTAAAAAAACTTCAAAAAAAAACCCAGAAACATCTACTTCCACAAGATTTGAAATATAAAAGTCTTTCCATGGTTTTGTGTTTCATATTTTTAAGGCAATTATCATGTTATAATATAACTGGTTTGGTTTTTTGACGTCTTTTAAAGCTTTTTTAAATTAAAAGGTGAACAGTAATACTTTAAAAACAAAAAACATTTTAAAAACATTGCGATAATTACAATAAAAAATGAAAAAGAAAGCAAAAGGATTTTATATTTCGACTGTACGCTTTTAAAAATACTTATGTTTATTTTGTTAACAAATTTTATAGTTAATTTTTCAAAGCACATTTACATAAATGCCTTGTAAAATATAACTTTTGCTGCAAGCATTATCAAAAGAAAATTTTAAAATTAAATAGAAAGCATTTAATTTCTTTTTGATTTTATAATATAATAAATTCAGTTTTTGTTGAGTAGTTGCAATACTTTAACTGCACCTTAAAGATTTTACTTGATCGCTCATTGTTCCGATGTAATAATTGCCAGAAGCATCACAAACGACATCAACTGGTGCACTTCCTCTGATAATGAAAGGATCTGTTGGGTTATTTTTAGTGGAAAGGGCACAAAATAAACCACAATCAACATTGATAATATTGCTTCCATTACATGGAGAAATCGTTAATTGCTGGCATCTATCCTCAATAATTTGCAAAGGAACGAGACAAGTGGAGCAAGGAACTGAAAATTTTCACCTTGTTTTTATACATCCTTTTATTTTTAAAATAAAAAAAATTTACACGGTGTTGGCTCTGTAGTTGTTGTTGTACTTGGAACAGTTGTTGTAGATGTTGTTGTAGAAGTAGTTGTTGTACTTGGAACGGTTTTAGTTGTAGTTGTGATTGTGGATGTTGTTGTAGGCTTTGGAGTAGTGGTGGTTGTTGTCGTAGTTGAAGGTTTTGATGTAGTTGTGGTTGTTGTTGTCGGTTTCTTAGTAGTTGCTGTTGTTGGAGTTGTTTTGACGGTGGTTGTTGAAGTTGTTATTACACATGGAGCTGGAGCGGTGGTAATATATGGTTGTCGAGTAGAAAGCAAAAATTCTCTTCTTGATAAATATATGATCAAATCAAAATGTGTTATTCCATCTGATGGTTCCAATGGAATTCCATTCAAGCAAGCAAAATGTGAATATGACAAATCAATGGATTCGGAAAACTTTTTTAACAATAGTTGTTGCCTTCCATCAAGAGTTAGGAGTGGAAATTGTTGTTTGTAATAATTTCGAAGTTGTTTAACAAAACTTTTTTGAGTGAGAGTCTAATTTGTAAATGTTAAAGTTGCATCAAAATAAATTAAAAGTGGATATTCAGATGTTGGAGTCGGAGTTTCAAAATATGAGTTGTATCGGGTTTCTGAGAGATATGCTTTTGTAAGATGTTGAACAAGTTGAATTGAAAAATCTCCAACAATCAAGAATTTTGTAATTCTATTTTTTATTTGTGGTCTTTGAAGGAAAAGATGCCATTTATACATTGTTTCAGTATTAATAGCACAAAGGCTTGAATCATAATTATTTTGAAGATATTGTATCAGAGCTTGTTTGAGCAGCTTTAATAAAATCTTCATATAACACACATCGACAAGTTGCTGAACTTTTTGTTTGAATCTTTTTCCATAATGAATCAACATATTTCATTGACCAAATTTGTATAAATTCTTCAACAGGTCCCCATGTTGTAATATTTAAATATTTTATTGTATCATAAACTTTTGGGCAAAGTTCAACAAGTTCATTTTGAAAATTAATAAACTGATTCAAGGTTGAAGTTGTTGCAAATTGATAAGCACTTTTACAACGGACATTATCAATTGTTGGAGCAGAATTGATAAGATTTTGAAAGGCATCTTTTGCTGTTGTTGGAAACAAAGTTTCAAAGGTTGAACTATGAATATTATATCGACAGCTATATGGATCAAATACGGCTCCTAAATATATTTTTTATTACTTTTTTAAAAGTTAAATATTGTAGTAGAAATAAAAACGTTTCAACCTCTACATGTTTTACTAACAAGAATCATGGTTTGCCGAGGGACTTACTCTCTTTCTTAGTAATAAAAACTTACCATTCACTTGAACCCGAAATAACCATAAGACTGAAGCAAAAAAGAAAAATTTCATTTTTTGGTTGCAATTCAAAAAATAATGTAATATTTTTTTTGTTGCTACTGCTTTTATATTCTAAAAAAAAGAATAACTTTTCACTTATTCCATGTGAATCTGTATTTTATGCATTTAAGCAAACAATTATTTTTCCTCTTTGTAAAAAAATTAAATTTAAATAATTAAAACATAATATTTTTGGCTTCTTCAATTTTCAAGAGTCCCACATTTAATTAGAACATTTAAAAAGCTTATTGTTAAAAGTTGTTACATTTTTTTCAAATAAAATTTTTTCACACCTTTGTGGAAATATATTTGTCATTAAAAGACTTTAACATTAGCATATTTCGTCTGGACACGTAACGAAATTTTTTAATATGGTTTCATTTTTTATGATGTTGTAAAAAGCAAAGAAGAAGACAATGCTTTTATTTTACCAGAACAAAAAACTAATGAAAAGTACAGAAAAACGGACATAGACCAGAATAATTTTGCATAGAATCAATACATGAAATTTTACCATCTTTAAAAATCATAAAACTTCTTCAAATAAATTATGAAAGATAAATGTTTTCTTTTTCTGTATGGTTTTTTGATTTAAAACATAGTTTTAATTTCTGGTTTTGGTTTGATTTTCCATTTTTCATCGCTGACAGCTTGAAGAATTTTGTTTTCATTTTGAGATTTCTAATTACAGTCTGTGGAAGGCCAGACTGTAATTAGAAAACAATGGGGCTAAAGATATAAGGCAGTAACTTTTTTATGGATAAAATCGATTTTTTTCTGCAAAAAATCTTAGGGACATGAAATAAAATAACCAGGTCCCACATCCCCGATGTAACAACGCAGGAAAGAATAAGGTAAAACTAAGGTAAAATTCAGGAACGAACTGAATCAATTAAGGAACGCCTTAACCTGCCAGGTTTTACCTTAAGCTGCCTTTTTCTTTCCTGGCGCTTACCTTATTCTTTCCTGAATTTTTTAAAAAATTTTTCTGAAATATCAGTTATTGATTACAAATTTTTAATTTTTTTAAATTATCAGTTACTGATTACACAATCAGTAAAATATCCAAAATTTAAATATTCAAAAAAACAATGGGGCTAAAGATATAAGGCAGTAACTTTTTTATGGATAAAATCGATTTTTTTCTGCAAAAAATCTTAGGGACATGAAATAAAATAACCAGGTCCCACATCGACGTATTTTTTTCAATTAAAAAAAAACCCATTTCCTTCTACTTTAAAAGTATCATCTGTATAGTAAAAAATTCATTTTTCCATTGCTTCGTAATCTCCCCTAGCATTTTTAGCTTTCCTTAATGCAATTATTTTTTTCTGTTAAAATACGGCGTCAGGCCGCGGCCAAAAAAATTGCAGCCGCCCTGGCTTGCGATCGACCGGCCGCATTTCTCATCCCTGGTTTTTCCAAACAGCATTTTTTGGAAAAACCAGTATTATTTTATTGTGAAACAAAGAAAAAAAAATACACTCGTAGTATTGCATTTCAAATGAGTAAAAAGTTCGTATCTGATTTGAATTTGTTTCTTTATCGCAAATGCTTTTTTTTATGTAAACATTTTTGATTTGAAAAATGTCAGCAAACAAATGTGAAAGTAAGCATTTTGTAAACCAAAGAAAGTTATAGGATCCTTTTTTTCATCGGGGATAAAGTTGTTTTGCAAAAAAAATAATGTTTTCTTATGTGGTTTACACTTTTACGAAGATTTTCCAATATATTTTTTAAAGAGTTTTTTAAATTGGCTTTTTTTTGCAAACACTTTGTATTTTTTGAAATAAATGTTATATCGTTTTTTGTGTAAAAGGAAGATAATATAAATTTTTGAATATTTTATATGAACTTCAAAAAATTATTATAAACAAAAATTGGTGATAAATTTTTTAAATATTTTACCTTGCATATTAATAACTTCCAAGTAAAAGAAGAAGAACATTAGAAATATTATTTTTAAATAATGTCTTTTCATCTGTTAAAACACGTTCTTTCAAGAAATTTATGTTTTCTGGCTTTTTTTTAATCATTTGAATCGTAACTTTTTATTTCCCCCGCGAAAAATTTATTGAAAATAAATGTCCACCTTGCTTCAATTGAGGCAAAAACATGCCCAAAACATTTAATAAAGTCTATTATTATATAGAGTACAAATGTCATAATAAATTAACTTCCGTAATTTAACAACATGTAAAATCTTAAACAACTGTATTTTCGCATATAAATTATAATAACAATTTTAATTTATTTTTTAACGATTACTTTGCTTTGTATAAATCATCAAAAGAAATTAAAATGCAAAATTGTAACTTTTTTTTTGAACAAATATCTTTGTTTTCGATCAAAAAATGGAAACATATATACATTTGTTTCGCAATAAAAAAGATGCCGCAAAAAGTAATAAGCAAATGTTGTAGAAAAAAATAATTTGTTGGTTCTTTTTTTATAGAGCTCTTTTTTCGAATATTTTAAATTAACAAAAAAAAATAAGAAAAACTTTACTGTTAGAAAACGTTGTGCATTTGTAAATATAACATTTTGAAAGCGGTTCTGATAAACATTTGAAATAAAAAAGTTAAGCAGGAGTAATTTCATTCAATTTCAAGTTTTTTAGTGCAAAAGAAAAGCAAATAACAATCTTCTTTATAAATAACGGATGAACGTTCTACTTTTGTAGCAGACATTCTTTGGTTAACACATTTTTTTCTTTGATTAAAAACCAACTTTTGTTTGATAAAACGAAATTAATAATATTTAAAAAAAGAAATTCAAAAGCACAAAACATTTTTTTTGAATTATGAAACAAAATGTCTTCCTTTTTTGTTTTTGATTATGTTTTGCCTAAATAATTTCGATATTGTTAAAAAAAATTTTTTTGCGAAGAAAACATTTGCAAAATAATAAAATCAGTGCTAAATTTTTTCAATCTTTTATGTTTGAATGTTTTTGATATAAAATTTGATAGCTAAAAAACTTAGAATAAAATAAAAATATTTACAAAAAACCTGCCTTTTTAAAAATTATAAAGAAGCGGATGATAAAGTTCATTGTTTAAAAATACGTTATTGTGGGTTTAATAGGAAACTAGTGATAATAATCTTCATTTACATATTTTTATCCTTGAAAAATTTACCAGCAAATGGCTAATAACCCTATGTGTATAGTATCTTTTTATAAAAGGTAATAAAACGAATGCTTTTATGTAATTTTGAAATGTTTGACAGTTTTTAAAAATCGCGTAAGTTTTGATTTGTTTTTTTCAGATAAAAATCAAAACTCTCTGTAAACCTATCTGAGTTATTCAATAAAATTTAAAACAATGTCAGAAATTTTCTTTTTTATCATCTATAGTTAGTTCCATTTTTTTTACCGTTAATTTTTTTATGAAAAAAAAACAAAAACTAGCTGTTCGTAAAAGCGGATTAAAAAAACTTTCGTTTATACAATTTTTTTTCGCACAGTTCTTTTTCATTTTTTAGATTGATGATTCACAGTGAAAAAGCGTGACATTTGTAAAAAGTACAAAGTGTAATAAACAAAATAATTTTGGTGTGAATTTTCTATTTGATCTTTTACGACTTTTAACACTCGACGCAAAATATTTTCATTTGAAGGGCATCGGACCTAATGATTATTTTGAAACATCTAGAACTTCAACGAAAAATTGTTCACTTTCTTCGTCGACCAAATAATTTAATTCTAAACTCAATTTTAACATGAGTTTTCCTCTGCAAACTAATTCAAAAACAAAAGAAATTTAGTCATACAAAACCAACGAAAAACAAAATTCAAACAATTTCAATTTTACATTTTTTATTAAAAATGAATTCGCCTTCAGCAAACATTTCAGCTAATAAATAATCTCTATTTTCAAGTTGATTTCTAGTTTTAATTGCAATATCTCCATCGTAATCATAAACAAGATACCAATCAATCTTTTCATTTTTGATTAATTTACTTGGTGTTGATGGTTTTGGTTGTTTTGTATTCCAGAAATAATAACCAAAAACACCTGCATAAACATTTTTCTGAGATTTAATAGCAGCAATAACATTTTTAATTTCATTGCATCGAATTTCACCTTTCATTTTCTTTCCATTTTCATCAATAATTTGAACTTAAAGAAACTTTAGAAATTTAAAAACAAAAGCAAAATTACATACTTTGATTACCGTAACGAGCCAACAAAATGTTATGTAATTCATCATCAGTAAAAAGAAAAGATTTTCTATCTGCAAAAACGAGGAAATCAAAAATTCAGTCCTCAGATTATAACAATAATACATTTAAAGAACAAATAGTTATGAAAAAATTATAGTGGATCAAGGGGTATTAAATCAAGAACAAAAAATGAGGCTTCGTTCACAAAAAAACTTACAAACTACAGTTGCTAAAAATTCTGATTCCATAAAACCAAATTTGAAAAAAGGTAAAAAATCAGACATTTGTTCTTTAATTGCATCGTTTAAATTCAATCCATTACCAGATTCAACATTGTTTTTTGCTTGTTTTTCAGCCCATTTATATACCTTAAAAATGATTGTTAATATAAAAATTCATATGTAAAATAAAAAACAAAAAATTACTTACAGCTTTAAAAGTATCTTCTTGATGTTCTGTTTTATTACATAATTCAACAATTTCTTTCAAAGTTGATTTTTCAAGTTCATAAAATTTTTCAGCTAGAAGAAAATTTGAAATATTTTTTGAAGCATAACTAATAATAGCTTTTTTCAGTGTTTCCATAGAAAATTTTATCGCAGTTTCAATCATTTGATAAATATTATCAGAATTCATTCCATTGTTTATTAAGAATTCTTCACAAAATTCTTTAAATTCTTCAACAATAAAAAATTCAGCAATATCATGTTATTATTAAAGATGGATGGTTTTCTGATAAAGATTGGTCAACGAAAAAAAAGTTAAATAAAATTTATGTATTTAACTATATTTTTTTTCAGTGTCGACTAAAATATATTTCCTCTTTTCTAAACTCTATTGATTAAATTTTTTTTTAACTTTTTTATTAATGATATCTTTTTGATGTTCAAAGATTATTTACGAACAAATTTAATTGACAATTGCAGAATATTATCTTAAAATTACAAAGTTTATAGTGTTTAAATTTTTTTATAAAATATTCAAAAAAAAGAAACAAAAAAAATAAAGCCAGAACTATAAAGTAAACAACAACACAAGACTTTTTTTAAGGGTAAAAACAACGACTAAAAAACTGGAAAAACTTTTATTTTGACTCTTCCTTTTTTCTATTTTGCGTTTAAAAGAAGATAAAGTGGGAGGGCGGACGAAAAGAAAAATTTTTTAAAGTCCGGCCAAAAACAAAGCGGACAATTTTTTTTTGTTTTTGTTTTTCGTCCGTTTTCTTTTTATCAGTTTTCTTTTTGTCCTTGTACTCTTGTCAGCCAAAGAGTGTTGTGTTTGTATCCAAAGAAAAAATTGTTTGAATATTCGAATTATTTTAAAAACTTCATCAGAAAAAAAAAGTAATATTTTAAATGTTGCTGCTGAATTTCGTAGTAGAGCTTAACTTATGATTAATAAAAAAACCATTTTTCCACAGTTTTTTAACGACCAATTCATCTTTAAATATGTAAGAAAAATATTATGTAAACAATATTTAAAATATTTAAAAAACATCTTTTTTTGAAAAAACGGAATTAACGAAATTTTTCGAGCAAATAAAATCCTCTGGTTTTTCTCTGGTCATTTTTTGTTAGTGATTGGCTATTAAAATGGAAAAGCGTATATGTTTAGCTACGTGTAGAGACAATTTGCGACTTTTTGTTTTTCTGTAATATTATAATGACCGCTTCCAGTTGCGCATTTATTTTTTATTTTATCTGACTCAGAAAAAAATTCTGCATCTGATAGGCATATTTTCGAATTCCGCCACTAACTGCCACGAAATTCGGCTGAAAAAATTACGGTATTTTCATTTTTTCTTTGTCGATTATCTTTTTTATCAGCACAAAAACTAATATTTTTTCTTATCAATTATTATTAATAAAAATTTTCTGCATTTTTTGGTACCAAAATTATATTTATTGCGCAACTTTGAAAAAACGGTACACGTTGCTATATATGTTGTTTACTTTTGTTGTTAACCAGATGAGCAAACATTTTAGCTGAATCTGTATATTTATTTGACATTTATTGAACAAAAAATAATGGACAGAAACACTAAAAAATGAATACAGTCAAAAAATATAAAAAAAAATCTAATGCAATCATCAGAATTTTCATGGTTGCAGCTGCCGGGCTCTTCTTCCTTTTATGCTTTTTTCTTTCTAAAATTTTGCGTTTGTCTTTTTTTTTCAAATGTCACACATTTTTGTGTCAAAAGATGGAAAGAAATCTTAAAAGAAAAATACCAAAATATTCAATTATAACAATTGAATATTTTGGTGTTTTTAGTTTTTGTTTAATCAAAATTTTTAAGTAAATAATTCTTTTTTTGTTGCCGATATTCCTAAATTTAGATCATAAATGAAAAACAAAAAATCATTTTATTATTTAAAAATGAATAAAAGATTTGTGTTTACGGCTATGTTTTCCTTTGTTGTAAACTAAGTTATTTCTGTAAAAGCTTTTCATACATGCGATTAATTTAATAAAAACAATTAAAAATATTCAAAAGAACAAAAATGAGATTTTTTGAAAACATAGGATCGTTTTTTTAAACTACAAACAAGATCTTTTGCTTTCGTTCTATTGAAAAATCAATGGAAATCAGTCGCATTGGCATTTCTTTTTTACAGCTATAATTCGCAAAGAGAAAAAGCAAATGCATCAGAAGTGACACATCTCTAGGAGATTGCATTATCGATTTTTCTATTTTTTGTTGCGTCGTTTCTTTTAAGACATATCAAACACTATGCGAAAAAATTGCAATCGAAAAAAATATTATTAAAAAAAGATGTCTTCACTTACAAAGGAACCGTCAGTTGTTGAAAACACACATTAATGAAAAAATGAATAAAAAGGTGGAGTTTAAAATAAATGTTTGTCTGTCTTTTTTTTCTATTTTAAAAAAACAAAAATAAATAAGCAGTCTGGAACATTTTTTATGTTTTCTTTATAGCCGTTTGTATTCTTCTTTTTGAATATTTTATTCATTATTTTATATGAATCAAAAATAAATAAATCATTAAACAATTTTTCCTTCCAACTTATACTCTCGCCTCTTAATAACAAAAAATGCATTCGTGATTAAAAGGCAAAAAATTTCAACAAATTCGAAATCCCTGATTAACAATATTTTAAATTTGTCAGAAGATATGAAACGTTTATATAATAATTTAAACGCTAAATTAGTAACAACAAAATTTTTACATAAAAGCCGCTGAAAGAAAACTGCCTTTAATCTGCTATTAAAATATCACCAAAAGGAAAACTTACTTTAAATCTGAAAAGGGAAAAAATTAAGTTGAAAAAAATAAAGAAAGGGAAAGGGGCAGATTAAAATTCATTTATTCGAATAATTTAAAATTAAAGACTAAATATTTTTATTTTTTAAAATAAAAATATTTAGTCAAAAAATGGTTGGAAACGTTTTCAGTGGGAACAATTGCCGAATAGTGGATGAATTTTATTTTCAATAGTAAAATTTGCATAAAATACAGGAAAAAATACTTTTAAAAAAAATCCATCCACTATTCGGCAATTATACCTTTCAGTGCACCAATAAATCAAAAAATATACTTTTTTCTAAATTTTAAATGTTTTTTAAAACAGGCATAGAAAAGAGAGCAAAATCAGCAACGTCTGAAAAAAAAATAGGGGAAAGTGAAAGAATGAATTTTTTTCAACAAAGAAAGAAACATTTTGTCGAAATAGTCCGAGAACTGCTTGAGGCTTCGAATGCCAAAGAGCATCGATCGCTTATGCCGAAGTTATCCTTTTTTTCAACCAAAATCTTTTTGTTTCAATAGAACTTTAAAACTTTTAATTTTTTTTCTAAAAATCCTATTGGAATTATTTTAATCGCTTCAAAAAACATAAAAATTAGAAAAATGAACCAACGTTGGAAGTAAAAGAAAGTAACAAAAATAAACTAGTATGTTTATTTATTTTTTTAAATATGTTTTAAAAATATGTGCTTCACAATATTAAAAACTAAAAAAATATTGCAGCAACAAAGCAATGCCAAAATAGTTTAAATATTCTCAATTATTTCCATTTGGTTAAATTATTAGAATGAAATTTTGTTCAAACTTTATTAAAAAAGATTTGAACGTAAAAGATACCTGCAAAATACAATTAACTGTATTTTCTTTTGAACAGGAGTTTCCAAAGTTTCTTCAAAAATTTTAGTAAAGATATTAGAGAATTCAACAAGAAAATTTCGATGTGATGGAATTTTTGTGTTATCTGAAGCAATGAAACAAACATCAGCAAACCGATTATTTGAACCAATTTTATGTAAGATATTTGTTGCGTAAGAAAATTCAGATGGAATAACAGATTCTGGACGACTTCCATCAACAGCTGATTCTTGTGCAGGTTCACATAGTTGTGGTACACTTTCTTCAGCATAAAAGGTAAATAATAACGATAAATCGATGCTGTTTGCAGAAAAAAATCCAATATTAAAATCACCTTTTTTGCCTAAAAATAAGAAATCAATAAAAAAAACTTTGCACAAAGCTGCTTACCTTGAATTTCAACATCATATGGATTTTTAATATGAATTAGAATATTATTATCTGTTGATTTACTTGTTCTTTTGACATAATATGTAAATTTTAAGCTGTTATATCCAGGTAAAATAAATTCATCTTTGAAAAAATGATCAATTTCTAAACCTTGTACACGAGCACATGAAATTCGAAGTTGATATGTAACAGCACACATTTTCTTCATTTCAATATTTTTTTTTATTTCATCATAATTAATCACTGCACTAATGTAAATTGTTAATGTTGTAGTTTCAGAACGATTACTCGCATTAAACTCAAACTGAGGTTTGCCATATTTTATTTCATTTATTTGACCATCGTCTAAAAAAGATACTGAAAATAGAAAATATGTTAAATAAACATTACCATAAGTTTCTGTAATCTTTGTAATCTCAAAATCACCTTTGATATTTTTAATTTTGTGAGTCCACAAATCACGTTCTAAAGTAAATTCAACGCTATCAGAAAACTTAATAAGCATTTCTGAATTTCTAGCAATCTGAACAGTTCGAACAAAATTAATTTGTTGAAGCATTTTTATAAAGAGAAATGAGTAGGTACCGGCGTCGTAAAAATTTTTTTCACTTTTATTAAAAATTTTATAATTTTCTACTAATTTTGGGTATGAGAAATTCGATGGTGTGGTCAAATCTTTAAAAAAAATAATATTTAAAAAAGTTATAGAGAACCTCCGACGAGCACTTTAATTTTTGGCCGCAAAAAAAAGTTTTTTTCTTTGGTTGTCTGCATGGCCATATAGTGCAATTTTTTAAATAGAGAGCATCTCTTTGGTTTCTTTTCCATGGCCATAGTGTTGCGCCTTTTTTTTATTTTTTCTCTTCATTTTTTTTATGACGCCACTGCCTAGAAATGAGAGAGAAAAAAGTGGTTTTTGTTGAAAAAATTAGAGCAAAATGAGGTTTTAAATTTTTTCAAGGAAAAAATAAAATTAATTTTCGTTTCAAGATTTCTAATGACAGGATTTATTTGCAAATAAATTTTTTTTTTGCCGTTTGCACAAAATCTGTAGGTTGAATTTCTCTTAGGTGGTAAATTTATTGCGGCCTTATTAAATCAAAGAATAGAAAAAAAATTATACTGAACTGACGAGCTGAGAGTATTGACTATATAGAAATTTGATGCTTTTTGTACCTCTTGTCTGCAAGCCATTTGCTTTACAATTTTTAATTGCTTGTACATTATCATTTTTGTTTAAAATAAATAACAATGATAAAATTGTTAAAATAAACCTTTTGATGAAAAAGACATTTTTTTATTCTTACGAAATTCATATTTTAAGTTTACAATGTCAATGTTAAATATTTGGTGAGACTGTGAATCGAAGCATCGAAGCACAAAAAAAAATGTTGCTCTCGAAGTTACACTTTTTGATTTTTTGAAAAGATAGTATTTATTAATGTTAGGGACTATCTTTATATTTTTAATAAAAATATTCATTTGTGGTCAAAGAGATTTTAAGCTAAATTGTTTATATCACTTTTCAATATAAAAAAATTCTCATTTTCAATATTTTTGCCAAAAATATTGGCATTAGGTTTTCAAAATTAGCGTTTATAGATTTTTAAAACCCGTCAGCAGTGCAATTATTTGCCAAGTTTATTAAAGAGAAAGAATGTCAATGGCATAGACCGAAAAAATCCATGTTAAGGATGTGTTTCCCTCGCGAACATTTGGATGAACTTAAAGAATAGCCGTCGTTCGCTTGTTGAAAAAATAAAAGTTATTGATGAGTATTTTTTTGTCAAAAAAAAAACGGTGACACTGCTTTTCTGCAATAAATTTATTTAAATATTTAAATTATTCTTGTATAACTCCTCTGCTATAGAAATTAGCAATATTTAGTGGTGTAAAAAAAGGTGACACATTCAGTAAAAAATTTAAACAAAATTATGTATCGCGCCGGTATTTATTTTTTTTCATCAACAGCAACACATAAAATAGGCGCTAAAATGTTCCCAATTTTTACTTAACGCACACATTAAACACGGAAATTTTTTATTTTATTTTAGAAGTACCATGTTTTCTTTCATACATTTAACAGGTTAAATAATCAGTTGTGCTACAGAAAAATTTGAAGAAAAGATAAATACATATTAAATGTGAATTGTAGTCATTTTACACACATTTAT
>CABFKP010007186.1:0-10178 GCA_901779475.1 Panagrolaimus davidi
CAACAACAACCAGGTCAAGGCTGCGGACAACAATATGGCCAACAATTTAACAATGATGGTCCAAGAGTTGAAGAAGTTGATTAAAGTTTTGAGATTCAATAAATTAAATTATAATTATTTGTATAAATTTGTGTTTTTAGAACTGTATCTTTTTTAATTGTAAATTTGCTTTATTTATTTTTGTTTATTTATTTGTTTTTTTGAAAGTTATGGGTTGTAAATAAATTTTATGTTAAAAAATGTATTTGTTTTTCAACTGGGGGCATTGGAAAAAATAGAGTAGGATAAAACAAAGTTTTTAAGTTATGAAAATTTAAAAACTTTGTTTTAAAAATTGTTTTTATTGAAAGTCGGAAAAATGAAAGATTAAAATGAAAAATTCTTCAGCTGTATGAATTTTTTCAAGTTTATTTTCATTTTTTGCAACATTTATGTACAAAAAATATTTTATAATTTATTTTTTGGACGTTTTTTATCAATGATAATTAATTTGTGTTAACAGTAAAGTCATATTTTTAACGAAATAGGTGCGTAAAAGTTTTTTACTGATTTTACATACGCAAACAAAAATCTAAAAATTGGTATTTTTCGTATTATAATTTCATGCTACAAATGACTGCAGAAAAAAATGATTAGATTAAATCTTCTTTTTCACATGTTTGATGCGTCTTTGTCTATTATATTAAAAATAGAAATATCCATTTTAGTGCCATGGCAGTAAAAGTTGTTAAAATTTCATGAGAAAAAATTTTTCTCTCCAAAAAAGTTGCATAAAAAAGTCAGCTGGCAATCTGTCACCAAATTGTTCATTTGGATCGACTTTTTGAGCAATAAATACGATGCACAAAATGGGGAAAATCTTGCAAGAATTGCTTTGTTGACGAATCAGTTAGCTTATCCGTCTTTCATTTTTTTCTATGTTATAGTAATGGAAGTAACCTTTGTCTACAAATTCGTTTTATTGGTTTTTTAGTCAAAATATTGATTTTATATGCGCTACTTAAAATTTGCGGTTATATGAATGCCTCTTCCCCCTTTTTTGTTACTTGTTTTTTTTGCCAGTCATTGCTTCATTTTAACTTTCTTCTTGGATTATTTTTTTTATTATAAATATAGTTTTGTACATTTCGCGCCAAAAAATATCTCCGCTTTTTGTACTACAACTAACTCTAAAATTTTAGTGTACTGAAGAATCACTTCCTGCTTTGCTTCTTTAGTTGCATTTAAGTTTAATTATTCAGTTATGTCATACCGTGAT
Source organism: Panagrolaimus davidi (assembly GCA_901779475.1). Classification (NCBI taxonomy): domain Eukaryota; kingdom Metazoa; phylum Nematoda; class Chromadorea; order Rhabditida; family Panagrolaimidae; genus Panagrolaimus; species Panagrolaimus davidi. The sequence goes on from CABFKP010007186.1 coordinate 1,259, forward strand.
AATCGTAATAATGACCGTTCTGCTGAAGGCAAGGTTTATGTTGGAAATTTATCTGATAATACACAAAACGAAGAATTAGATGATATTTTTCGTCGATACGGAAAAATTAGAAATATTTGGATTGCCCGCCGCCCTGGAGGTTTTGGATTTGTTGAGTTTGAAGATGCACTTGATGCTGAAGATGCCGTTAAAGCTTTGGATGGGACTAAAGTTGCTGGATCTCGTATCAAAGTAGAGTTATCTCGTAGAAAGAATAACAACAGAAATTCGTAAGCTTTTTTGGTTTTTTTAAAGGCTAATAAAAATTATATTTTCAGAAGAGGCGGTGGTGGCCGAGGTGGCGGTGGACGAGATGGTGGTCGAAACTACGGACGAAATTATGACCGCCAACGATCTCGCTCTCCACGAAGACGTGCTTCTGTATCTCCGAGACGTCGTGCATCACCTTCTCCAAAACGAAGTCCACAAAAAGATGCATACCGCTCTCCACGAAAGAATCATTCAAGATCTCGTAGTGTAACACCACAGTAATCCGTGATCTCTCTGCTTGCTCGTCCTACTAAAATGATCATTTTTCAACTACAAAAAAATATACCTTATTTGTTCTTTTCTATTTATGCTGCTGTTTGTTTTTTCCGTCGTATCTTCACGTTTTTGGTTCATAAATTTATACAGCATGTTCTTCGAATTTTTTCGTGACACTTCAAGCATCTTTGTTGAAACTGGACCTTAAATGATTCTGACTCCAGCATTTCATGAAATAATTTATAGATCTTGGTGAATATATATGTGTATGTGGGACATGGAAAGCTAAGCAGATAATTAATGCGGATGACGAGATTAGCTATATGGCAAATGTAGAAAATTACACCGATTATAAAAACGAGTACCTTTTTGTGATTCAATATTATTGCTAAATTTTTATTTTTTATTATTGTTATTTTGACGTAAAATTGATTTTACGAAATATAAAACTGAAATGAAATTTGTTATTTTTTTACTACAAATTTAAACAAAAGTGGTAAAAAATATTGTAACTGTGTTGTGGAAATGTATAAGTTTAAAACTGGGTATAGCAGAAATACGTTAAAAGAAAAAAAGGTTGATGTTTGAACAATAAAAACATTTTTTTGCATTGATTTGTTTTAGCTGAAATCGTCGAATCTGGGATGAATCAAAAGAAGAAAAAGCATGAGTAATTTGAAAAAAAGCGATAAAAAAAACTTGTTTAGAGGATTCATAAAGCGAGTTATGTGAGGATGTGTTCTTTTTTGGGTGGAGATATGTTTGTTGTTTCGTTATAACAATATTTATAACATGTGTATTATGAATTGAAAAATGACTAGCATTTTGATAAACTATTGAAGCATTTTAAACCATCTCAGTCGCTTTTATTTAGGTTTATAAGTATTCACTGATACAAAATTTCTTTTTATTAAAAATAATTTTAAACTGGAGTTATAAAACCAACTTTGGTTAATAAACTGTTAGTTCTTTACTTGCACTTTTTATGAACTTTTATCTATTTAATAGATTCTATTTTAATAATTGTGCTACTTTGAATCTTTGCATCACTCTGTTTTTGTCTCCTCGATCAGTTTTTCTGTTATTTGAATAAATATTATTTTTGTTATCGGTTAAACATATAGAAAAATAGTGTAAAATAAGCTAGAATTATTTGAAAACTGCTCGACGATTTGCTTAAATTGGATTTTCCAAAATTGTGAAAAATGATGTTGTCTATAATTTGGATTTCAAAACGTCCTAGGCATTTTTGAACTTTTTTATAGATTCAGCTTTCGTTACATTTGTCTATAAGAATATAATGATATTTAACGTTATACATTTCTATCTGTTAAAAACTTGTTTCAGGATTTTTAGAGATTTTTGTAATAATGCATTACTGATTCGCTTTTTTCATTTATTAAACTGGCGTTTTAACTTGAATTTGTGTATCAACTAACATAATTGTGTATAAAAAATTAAGATGGAAAATAAATGTCACGGTTATTTATCTTTTAATGTTTTATCCTTAACCTTTCAGTTTTGCGCTTTTTCCGTTTTTATCTCCCAATCAATTTTTCTATTATCCAAATATATTTCTTGTTTTTCAAAATCTTTTAATTCCGTTGTCTACCACCAATTATAAATATATTTCTATCTTCCTTCCATTTCTTCTGGAACATATTTACTGCGCTTTTTTGGATTAAAAAGAAAAAAAGAAGTCACATCCGTATGTGTGCATATATCTCCACTTCATCTCCAAATCTCTTTTTCTTATCCTTCCTTTTATATTTTTTTGACGTTGTTTCACGAACGCGAATTCTTCTTTCTTTTTCTCTATTTTTCATGATCAAAAAAGTCGCTGTCGTTTTCAACCCCCCTAAATAAAAACTTGAAAGAAAAAAACGTATATTTCTTTCTTATTAAAAAAAGAGTTTTCTTTTTTGGCGTTTGTAATTTTGGATTTCAGATTTTAAAAAGACTGGATTTTCATTTTTTTTGATTGAGAAATAAAAATCTATGTCAATCTCAAAAATAAAAACCAATTTTTTTTAACTTTGTAAAAAAGGAAAAATTTAATATTGAATGAGAAAAAAATTGGAAAGTTTTTTGCGGTTTTTTAAGTAACAGTTTAATATTGATTAAAGAGGCTTTTTGGGATAGTTGCTGCAATATTTTTTTCATTTTGAGATATAAAAAACTGTGGTTTTAAGTTATATTCTAGTATATAAATGTTTTTTGTAGTATTTCTATTAGTATTATCGTTTTTAGGAATCATTAAAACTAAAAAAGCCAAAGAATTTGTTTTAATTTTGTTAACTGCATATTGAATTCGATTTTGTATTTTATTTCAATTTATTAATTTTTGTTCATAAAAAATTCCGTCTTTCAGATTTTTTAATTATACTCATTTTTTATCAGACAATGACGCTGCAATAAATTTAATCAATCGTTGACGTTTCTTTGAACATTTTTCGTATTCTCGAAATCTGTTTTTTGGTGATAAAGTTTTATTCACTGAATTCCACGGATATACCTTTCATTGATTTTTAAATTAAAAACTGTGTAAAAATTTAAAACATGTTGCAATATTTTTATTTATCGATTTTATTTATTTCTGTAATTCCAACATTTTCTGTTGCTGGTCCAGATGATTTATTTATTTTATTAGATGAAATAAGTGTTTTTGGATGTAGAGGAGGTAAGGGAGGGTCGTAACTGTTAAGAATAAAAAAGTAAAATCTTTTATTAAACTGCAATAAAAAATTTTCATGCTAAGCAAAACTTTTTAAAAACTGATATAATCTATGATACCTTAATCGAACAAAATTGATTTACTTAACTATTATAAAAAATAAAAAAACTAAAGATCGAAAGCAAAAAGCTACTTTTCGATTTTTTAACTGATATTTAGAAGTGATGGTTGTCACTATCGTAAAAAATAAAATTGTATTAGGATCACAACTGTTTGTGTCAAAAACGAATTAAATAAGTTTAAATTTTTAGTACAAAATGAAGTAAGATTACGTGAAGAAGATGTAAATATTGTGAATGAAAAAGGAAATAAAGTATATTACATTCGAGCACCAGGAAATTATTCATTACATTTTGGAAATATAAAAGTACTTAAAAATCTTGGACATTTAACGGGTGAAATAGGTGTTACCCTTCAAGTTCCAGTTCTTGAAGGTCCTGCAGGTAAATAAACTGATAATAATAAACTTGTGGTGATTTTTTAATTAAAAATTTTTATAGGAATAAGATTTGATGTTCCGTATACAATGATTCCTGAAACAGGATTATTGAATCAACAATGTGACGAATTTAGTGGTATCGTTGAAAGAGATAAACGGCAATATTGGTAAGGTATTTTTTGGGGAGGGAGATTAACTGAATTTTAATTAAATTCTTTGTTTAAATTTTAACTGATGTGCTATATCGTTAGTGGTCTTTTTAAAAAGACTTAAAAGTTAGATTTAAACTGTTCCGCATATTTAAAACAAGGATTTCTCAAAATTTTTAAATTAATCGAATTTGCCCATTTTAGCCGTTATTGTGAACTTTGTGGTCTTAGCGCTAAAATTGAAAGTGGCTTAAATCAAGGCCAACATAAACTTTTGCCTGAACTTGCACAAGGCCGTGAATCTGCATTTTCACCACATTGCAGCAAAATTTCATCTGATTCATATGAATTTAAACGAACTTTGAATCTTCCGGGTCGACAAGAACTTGAAAATATGATTAAAGGAAAAGTTCAAGGTGTTGATAATGAAATTAAGAAACGGCTTAATAAAGGGGTAATTATTTTTAAAAACTGATTTGTAGTAATCTTGGATTTTAGCGTGGTCGCTTTCAAGTATTTCTTAATCTTATCGCTGCTGAACAACCACCAATCAGTCAAAAGGCATGGTTTGATGGATCTGAACAGGTAATAATTTTAAAAGTTGAATTTATAAACTGGAAACTTGTTGGTTTTCGTTGTAATCTTTGTCATTACGAATGCTAGTTTAATAGGCTCAAAGTATTCATTTTATCACAAACAAGAAAATTTTTAATTTGATAAATTTATTTAAACTGTAACAATCATACCAATTTTTTAAGTTCTAATAGAATTTTACAAAACTATTTCGAGTTTATCTACATAGTGCATTTGTTAAATCAACAATTTGAAAAATAATTTTAGTTTGGAATTTAATTAACTGCATTCTTCTTAACCGTTTTTCAATTATAAAAAATCGTTAAAGCGCAAATATTCATAGCTTCTTACTCGAAAAATTTATAAATCTAATTTCTTCATATTCTTATCATATGCCCAACTACCGAACTCAGAACATAGAAAATAAGAGATTAAATTTAATAAAATAATAATTTCAGTGCAAATGTTGTGGCCGTGAAAAAGGACCAAGTTGTAATCCCCTTGGCTTTTTATATTGTAATGCAGAAGATTGCAAATCAGCATGGGCACAACAATGTTTACATAATTCTGCTCGAATTGCTGCATGTTTTACCGTTGAATTTAATTACCGAATGACAACCTCATATAATGATGTTCAAAAATTCCTTGCTGAAAATAAATATCCAAATCAAGATGCTGAACCTGCTCCAACTCCACCCCCACCACTTCCACAACCTGCAGCACCCGTACATTCCCTTGTTTCTCCAGAACATGGTCTTGCAGCAGATATTCCAACACAATGTGTTCAACAAATTCCAGTTAAAAGTTCCCATCTTCGAAGATATTGTACAATCTTTTGGAATCAAAAACTTTGTTGTGCAAATTGTCCAGGAATTTGTTAAAAAAACTGTTAATTATTAATTATTGTTTGTACAAAACTGTAACAAAATTATAAAACAACGGTAAATTTTAGCAACGCACAAAAAAGCTTTCATTATTTTTAAAATATTTTTTTAATTCTGTTTTTGATAGAATACGGTTATCATTAGTTTGTTTTTATCTTTCTTATTTATTCTTTTATAAATATTTACGAAAACTTTTTTCAATAAAATATAAAAACTATGGTTAAATAACGATTAAAAAAACTGATAAACTGCCAAACCAAATAAAAAACAGGAATGTATTTAAGAACTCAATCAGAAGGAAAGGAAAAAGCTAATGTAAAAAATTTAAATACAATATATTTTTTAAACCGGTTCATTGGATTGCATAACACCCGGATTTATGTATGTAAACGGATGTAATCAGATTATTGTTATCTGTCACTCATCATCTAAAAATTTTTATATTTTTTAAACTGACAAATCAAGCTTCATTTCAAACCTTAACGAATTCTTCATAATCAATAGAGCCATCCCCATCAATATCAACCTTAAAAAATATTATTTTATTTTTTTATATTTAACTGTTATTTATTTTAAATTTAAATTACTTCATTAATCATTTCATCAACTTCATCTTCACTAAATTGCATTCCCATATGTACCATAAAATATCGAAATTCTTGTGCTGTAATAACACCATTTCCATCTTTATCAAAAACTCTAAAAGCTTCTCGAATCATCTCTGAATCCGTTTCTTTCATCATTCGTTTCATCATTACACAAAATTCTGGAAATTCTATTTGTCCATTTCCATCAATATCTATAAAAAAGGGGAATAGTTAGCAAGTATTGGTTTAACTGATTTTGTTGTTTATTGGGAAAATGAAAAAAAAAACTGGCATTTTTCAGTTTTCAAATGTTGATTACCATGTTGTTAAACTAAATGCCAACGAAGGCTCTCAATTCTCGAAATAAAGTTTAAACTGTCCAAAGTCAACAATATTATTTAAAATTTTTCTTTCTTAAAATTTTGAAAAAGAATAATTTACTCTATGTATGAGTGATTAAAGTATTTTGGCTTTTAAAATGATTAATGAGAATAACTCTAATTTATAGCCTCAATGAAATCATAACATTTAAAATCTATATAAGAATGACATGTAAAGAAGATGAAAAAAATTGTTAACTGCGTTGCCTTTTAACTTCAGAAATATTAAATATTTTTTATCTCAGTCATTAAATAAAATGTAGCTGCTCAAAACTCATTCTTAAAAAATAACATCATGTGAAAAGAAAAAAAAGGTTTTTTAGAATCTCATACTGTCTTCTTTTTTTTTGTTTTGCCTTCTAGCTTTTTTTTATAACACTACTTGATAATTTCATAAAAATTTTAACTAACTAATGTAGTAAGCATTTAATTTTATAAAGTTAACAGTTTACTCTAATATAATCCTTATTTTATAAAACTGACAGTTTCAACACAGTAATATACTTACCAACTTCATTAATCATTTCTAAAATTTCTTGTTCTGTTGGATTTTGTCCAAGGGAACGCATTGCAACTCCCAATTCTTTTGTTGAAATTGTACCATTTCCATCTTTATCAAACATCATAAAAGCTTCACGAAATTCATCAATTTCTTCTGGAGTTAACTATAAATGGGTAAAAAATTGGATTAAATTTATTTAACTGATTGATAGCAATGATTACTTGTTTAATGATTTCTTCACTAAACTGCATCATATTTGATGAACTTTGGGGGGCACCTGTTCCAAGAGCCATGGCGCTTTCGTATAACTAAAAAAATATTTTATGGTTTAATAAACTGAAGTTCCACGATATAGTTTTGGACTTAATTTTAGGCAATGATTTTTTCACTTTTATATAAAAAAGAAAGTTAAAAGTGTAGGCGTTTAGAAAATGGCATTTAAAGTGCCAAAAAGCTATTTTCTCGAGAGTTTTTTTTTTCAAATAAAAAGAAAAGGAAGAAAAAAAGTGAAAGCGGAAGATGATAGGGGAATACTTGAGGGAGGAAAGAAAAGAGAGAAAAACTTCCGGTCCGAAAAATGAAAAGTTTAAAAAAAGTAAGTAAATGCATATATAAATGAAAAAGTTAAACACAACTTTTTTAGAAAAGGAAATGTTTTTTTTTCTTTAAAAATGTGAGAGAGTAAAAAAGTGTTACAAAAATAGAAAAATAAATAACAGAAAAAACTATAAATTTTGGATTAAATAAACATGCTTTTTAAGTTAAATGTAATTGAAAAAAGCTTTAAAAAAGCTATAAATCATTTGTTTAAAAACTGTAAAAATTTTTTCTCCATTGTAAAAACTGATAAAATTTAATGTGGTGGATAAAAACTGTTTCTTATTAATGCATAAAAAATTTCACGTATCAAAAATTAAAAAAACTGTTATACTTGTAGCCTCAATTAAAATTAAAAAAAGCTTAAAAGGAGGAACAACGGTTTCAGTTTAAATGTTAAAAAATACTTCCATTTTTAACTAGGTTTTAATAAATGTTGAAAGAAAAAGTTAATCAAAAACGAATTTCACAGAAAAGTAGATAAAACTAACAGCGTAATGGAAATTGGTAAAGATAAAGAAAGGATGAAAAACTGTTGCCGGAAATGGTAACATCTATTGGTGTTTAAAAAAAGCTTAAACTGTCGACTAATATTTTTGGCGATAAACAAAGAATAAAACTGCCAAGAATAAAATTTACTCCAACAAAAAACAAAGAATACTAAAATTAAAGTAAAGTAAAAAAATGAAACGATAAAACACGATTTAACAATAAAAATACTCTTCCACCCTCTCTTCCCCCTTTTATGTGTAATAAAACAATAAAACTCTAAAAACCTCATTCTTTAAAACAGCTGCTTCTTATGACTATATATTGGTTATCGTTGTTGGCTCATTCGGTTCTTTAACTAAAAAAATGGCAAAACCCTTTTCAAAAAAGAGGAAGCAACTGTTATTTCATAAAAAACTAATGTTACGTCTTTTTCATTTCTGTTTTAAAGCAACTCCCGTCTCGGTTTCAAGCTTTAGGATTTGAATCATTTGAGATATATCTCTTTTTTGCAGGTGGCTATCTGGTTATTTTTTCTTTTTTTTTTATTGTTATAATATTTTTGCGGCAAAAAACAGAAAAGAAATGAATAAAAAAAAAGATGAAAGAGATTTAAGAAAAAATATGGCAAAAAAATAACTGCAGTGAAAAACCTGATGATGAAATTTTTAGATACACAAAATTTTGAAAAATCTGTTTTTAAATAAATCTATTTTTAAAAAAGAGTTAGTTTTAATGGAATTGTTTTTTAATTGCCCGAAAGGGATCGTAAAATATGTGGAAAATTTTTTAAACTGCGGTATCGTGTGGAACGTTTCACGGAATTGAGGGACAAATCAGTTAAAGTAAAATAAGTTTTAAAAAAAGAAGGATGAATCATTAGGTTTTTAACTGTGTCAAAATAGACTACTTTTATAAAAGATTTTTTTTCTTAAAACTGCATAGCATAAAAAAATGGGTTTATTTTTATCAATTTTTTATCAAAAACACTCTCTATAAACATATCCATAAAAATCATAAGATTTATGTATTTACAAATAAAATTTGTATTTTTGTTATTA
>CABFKP010007202.1:0-10177 GCA_901779475.1 Panagrolaimus davidi
TTTTGATCAAAGGAGTACCATGAAAGGCAATAAAAAAAAACTTTTTTTTATCAGTTCATGAAAACATTGCTCTCTTTTTTACAGTATTCCAATCTTTGTCATTTAAAACAATTTGCAATTGAACCTACGATTATTGTATTTTTGGGCGGAAACTTTTTTGTTGATTACTGAAAAACACTTTTTTATGTTAAATTAAAACAAATTAAATTTTGTGTGAATCATATAATGAAACACAGTTACTGTAACAAACTTTCAAATGAAGTTTTGTATATGTAAATAAATTCTTTTGGTATATTTATTTTAAAAATACTTACTGATTTCTGTTTCTCGTGGTAGTCTGGCATTTTCTGAACGTTGGAAAAGTTGTTTTTGACTTCTATTTAGTTGGTAATTAATTAAAGTTCATTTTTCTTTTTTGGCCATTTAATGATTGGTAGATACTGTAATTTTAATGCTAACAAATTTTTAATTTTTTTTAAATAAAAAATAATAATTTTTTTTAAGAAAATGCAATATTGTTCGGACAATAAAATTATTAAATTTCCGAAATCTCGTTTTTACAAGCAACCGAAAAATTTTTTTTATTTCCAAAAAATTAAGCAATCAGAATCAACAATTTATTTTTGCAAAATTTCGAAACAAGACGATAGCGATGTGAACGCTTCCAAATGTCTCAATATTTTGGTTTCGTTTTACCGAGGAATTAATGGAAAGATATATTGTCATCGACGACAGTCGTTACAAAAATCACAAAAGTTTAAAAATAAACATTTGAAAACAAGGAAAATGCGTGAAAAAAAGGCGCGTAAAAACTTTTAATTGTTCTATTTATCTCGGTTTTTTTAATGTTTACAAAATTCCCTTCTTAAAATAAGCATTTATAAATAGAAACGTGTGATGACCATAAAGGTGTAAAATTATAAAAAACTAGAAGTATTTTCATGAAAAAAAGAATACAGAATTTTGGGGACTGTTTAAGGTGAAAAAGCAATTAAAAATGGCTTTTGTTGAATATTTTTAGAATTTATTAAAAAAAGAAAGTCGTTAAATTTTTCTTTTTAGATGATTTTTTTGGGGAAAAAAAGAGAAGATGGCTTATTAGAAGCTGGAAGATTACTGTATGCATAAACTTTTATTACTCCAGGATTTTAATTTAAAAAGGAAAACACAAAAGTCTTTAAAAAGCAGCATTTTTAAAGCTTTTAAAATTTTGTTGAAATTTAATTTGTAATTCTACATCCAAGGAGAATGAAATCGAAAGTTTTTTTCGCTTTTAATTTCGTTCCCGATTCCGTCAATCCCTACAAAAGAATTGGCTCTAGTCGATTTCGATAAAAGTTTTTTAATTTTTTGGAAAATATATATTTAAGCTCTAAAAAATGCACTGGTTTCACGATTTTGAGAAAATAAATAGCAAAAGAGTAATTTTATCAATAATTTTTTTGAAATCAGAAAACACTACCGTAAAAAGATTTTGAAAAGTTTTTTACAAAATTAGTGAAATTCTTAACAAATTTTTTAAATGTCATACGGTAGATTAAGTTTATTATTTTCAAAATGTATGATTCTGTTTATTAGTATCGTAAATTATTTTTTATAATAATAATTTATATGTATTTTATTGTTTTGATATTTTTTGATTTTCTTTGTTTATTTTTACATTTATAAAGGAGAAAAACTTTTTAAAACATTTTTCATTTTAACGTTTTTATCAAAATTGGCATGAACCGGACGATCAGGGTCTTTTTCCATTGTTTTTTTACCTGATTGTCAGGTTTATGAGAAGTCAAAAAAATGTTAAAATGAGAAATAAATCAAACGGTCTGTCTCCTATAAAAATCGTTTACATAAGAATGACGTAATATTTTATCGCAAGCTCTAAATATGCTCAAAAATGCACTGGTTTCACGATTTTGAGAAAATAAATAGCAAAAAAATAATTTTTTCAGCAATTTTTTTAGAAATCAGAAAACACTACCGTAAAAAAATTTTTAAAAGTTCTTTACAAAATTATTAAAACTCTTAACAAATTTTTAAATGTTATACGGTAGCTAACTATTAAGTTTATGTTTTTCTAAAATGTACAAGATTCCTTTTTTTGTACAGTAAATTATTTTTTTATAATAATAATTTACTGTATTAACCCATTTTTTTTATTGTTAAAACCCTTTTTTGCTCTTTTGCACTTTTTGGGTGGTATTATTTTTTGCTTTAACTGCTCTTTTGTCGATCACAAAAGACATCATCAATAAAAAAAATGATTAACTTTTTCAGACAATGAGATAAGAAAACAATCATAAGGGTTTACCGGAAAAAATAAAAAAATAGATTGCAAAAAATCAAAGTTTGCTGAAAATTTGCAAAAATTGCTTCAACCCATTTTTAACTAATNCCCATTTTTAACTAATGATTGCGTCAACTGGATTAATTTTATCAAAAAGAATCAATTTTAAACTTTTAAAAATTAGTTTTAAACTAAAACTGACGCGTATTTTTTCCACTATGTAGCCTGATTACGGTAAGACAAAAACAGAGAACAGCAAAAGTGTTTATTTTCGTTTTAAATTTGTAAATGCAAACAATAGCTTTTTAAAGCCCAAAAGCTCCACCTTTATTTATATAAAAAATTCATTAAATTCTTTTAAAAGAACAATATTGCATGGGCGGATGAAAAAAATATTTTCAAAGTTTGCGTCATCACTTTTCTTCCATTGGTATTTATAACCTCTCCAGCTGGGGCCAAAACTATTATTCGTATGTTTCAGTATTTGACGTAAAAATTATTGCTATTAAATTGTTTTTCCTCGAAAAGTTTTTAAAAAAAATTCTTATGAGTTAAAAAATATAATTTATTAGAATTGTTGTTGGAAAGTGTCAAAACAATAGAATCTACATTTTTGTAAAAATACAGGAAAAGGTTAAATACATTTTTTAAAATATCAAAACAATATTAATAGAATTATACACTTTCTATGATAATAAAACAATTAAATTTCGTATTGTCAAATACTGTAACATTATCGATGTTCCATCATTTATAATTTGTAAAAACAGTTTAAATTTGGTTAATGAAAAAAGGATAAAGTTTTTTGTTGTGATGCAAACATTTTACAACAGCTTGCAAAATTTGCATTACAGCTATAACTGATTCTAACCCAGTAAACCTCGAAAAAGATAAGTTAAGAAGCTGATTATTTTGCTGCTACAGCGAATTTAGAGAAAAATCTGTTAAAAGGATTTAATCCATTTTATTTCAAAGTAATTCACAAGAAAAGGGACAAAACATATTATAAACAAGGGTGATAGAACAATAACAAACTTTTAAAAATAAAGTACAAGCAAAATAAATGCATCATTTTCATTGTTGATTGAGTGGAGCTCCAGCAGGTCCAGGACCATTGTTGCCATCTTTATTCCGACGACGACAAAATTTTCGATGAGAATTCCAATGTGATTGTTGACATTCAACGCTACAATATGCAGTATTCCAACAACAATGATAAATAGCTTCTGATTCGCATTGCCAACACCATTGTTTCTTTTTTGCTTGTGAAGTTTCACGTTTATGCCGTTCTACTACTTTTGTTACTTCAGATTTAAGTTGATCTTCATATTTCTTTTCCAAATCTTTCCTAAAACAATTATAAAAATAAAATATGTAAAAGAAAAGAAAGGAATAAAAATCATACTTTGTACTTTCTAACTCATCTTTAAATTGTGCAAGTAATTCATTACGAATTTTTGTTTGATCACTAAGAAATTCAGCATGCATCTAAAATCAAGTTTATAAAAATTATAATCTTTGTAGAAGATATAAACAAACTTTTTCAGTTAACGTAGAAAGCAATCTTTCTCGAGCATCCATATATTCAGCAAGCCAATGTTGTTCAAGATCAAACATTGTCTTTTTAAGTCTATCATCAACTTGTATCCCCGATATATCATCATTCATATCATGATTATCATCGTGAAGGATTTCATCCATCTTTTTATTTAGCTATAAAAAGGTTTTGTATATTGCAAAACTACATACGAGGTAGGTAACTGTAGCCAATAAGAAAAAAAACGCAGTGGCAAAAACAAAAAAATGGGGAAATGTGACAGGTAGTTTAAATAAACTTGTGGATAATATTTAAATAAATTTTTACTAAAACTAAAACTCGTAAATGACCAAAACGAAAAAAGTGAATCACCGTACGTTAATAAATTGACTGTAACTTTTACAAAAAATTAGAAAAAAATCCAGCGATGAAAAAAAAAATGGCTAACAATAAAATTTCGTTCCAGGAATTTTTCCTTAAAAAATTGAAAATAGTCGAAGAAGCTCAAATACAATGGTGCTTTTTTGCTATTAAATTTTTTGTAAAACATTTTTATTTAATAACAGAAAAACTTATATAAAATTTTAATAATGTAATACTATTTGGTACATTTTTAACAATACGAGTCAATTGATTTTTTTTAGCTTTTCACTTTATATAAAAGTTTAAACATCTCGTCTCTTTTTTGCTGGTAAATCATTATCATCTTCTTCCGTTGTCCATGAATCCCAAACTTTATCACATTTTTCATCTTCAGGATGCTCAATTAAAATTTCTTCCAAATATTCAAACAATGCACTTTTCACTGGATACCATTTTACTGAAGATTCTCCCGTATCATACTAAAAAGATTTAAGATGGAATTAGATTATTTTAAAAAATTAAGTTTTTTTACATTTCTGTATTCTGGCATTACTGTAGTTTTAAATTCTTTTGCTAAATTGAAAACTTTTTTGTTTAAAATTGTTGTATCAGCAAAACATGGCATAAGCTTTAATTCTTTTAAAAGCTGAAATTTTTTGTTTTATACTTGCTGGATTACTGTAACAAAGTAACTTCACAATTTAAATCACAATTATTAAAAAATCCGTCATCATCTTTGTGAATGGCATATGTAATGGTATCATGAAATCTTGGATTTTTAAAGAATTGTAATGGATTTATTTCAAATCTTTTGCCTAAAATTTTTTTACATTTTACACAAAAATTTAATTACTGTACCATGTTTTAAACCATATTTAATTAGCTTTACTGCAATTTCGATTTGCTCTTTTTCATCAAAATCTTTAATAAAATCGCCCAGATTTGAGTTATGATAAAGACTTGCATGGCAGAGTGAAACCATATTTAAAGCTACAGTACACAAAAATTCTAATCTTGCTGCATCGGCTTTTTTAAAATTTCCCAAACAAATCATTTCAATTGAAGGGTCAATATTGTTTGATTGTGAAAAATCAATATTTTCACGTTTTCGATTACCGTATTTCTTAAAAATAATTTTTAGGGGTATATTTTAAAGGGAGCGGATGAATGGATATATTTTTTATTTTAAAATTTTATTTCGAAATAGCATAAACCTGAGAACAAAAGAACACCAGGGTTTTTTTCTATTGTTCTTTTACCTTATTGCCAGGTACATGCCATTTTGAAAAAAAAAGTTAAAATAAAAAATATACCAAATTGTTTGTCCCGTTTAAGTAATTTTTTATTACCTGTTCCAAAATATCAGTACAGGCAGCATGAATGAAAGCACTTTTTGCAGAAATATCTTCAAATCCTACAACAGACATTGCATTTTCACAATGATTTATTAGCCGACGTGGTACAACATCATCACCATAAAAACCACATGTTCCAACATATGCAATTCTCAATAACTCCATATCATTTTTATCAACCTTTCCTTTATTACAATATTCTCTTCGTTCTTTCGCAAATTCTCGTACAGTATTTTCTGTAACATTCTTTGAAAAACATAAAATATAAACATTTTCATAAACATATCCAGCACGGTTTAAAATATTTGGGCTTAAAATTTATTAGCATTTTAAACGGGAAGTTTTAAAATCAGCAAAGTTTTTCTTATGAATAATCATGAAAATCAGGCATTTTTGAAAGAAGTGTCTTTGCTAATGAAAGAACGAACGATAAATATTTTTGACATTTTAACGTTTTTCGAAATGGCATAAACTTAAAAATCTGGCAATAGCACAATAGAAAAAAACCCTGATTTTCAGGTTCATGCCATTTCAAAAAAACGTTAAAAACTAAAGAAGTATCAAATCATCTGCCCCCTTTAAAGCTGCAAAATTACAAAATCCTTTTCCCCTACGATTGCCTGATTTTCATGTTCAACTTCAAATCAAATGTAAATTTTTTATAGCAAAGACGAAAAATTTCAAAATACCTTGGATCTTTCAACAATCTTTTTAAATCATTTTCTAGATTTGAGAAATCTTTAATATTTTGCAGGAAACATGAAAATCCATTTGAATGACATTTTTTAAATTCTTCATTTTGTAACATTTTGTGACATCGAAATGCAATTGATTCAAATTTTATTGGAATACTTTCACTGTAAAATTTGCACCAATTTTGATAATTGCAAATATGTGTTTCTTCTTTTTCATCGTTATCAATTTTTGAAAGCTTTTTTGCAATCCAATTTGCTTCTTCAATATTAAAGTTTTCAGGGTTTTTGAAATCAGTAAAAGCTTTGAAAGGGTTACAATATATTTTAGGCTCTAAAAAGTTTATTTTTATTTATGTTAGCTAAATTTCGTACTAAAAAAAGGAATTAGCGGAGAAAAAGTGTTTTTTCTAAAATTCAAAAAATTATGTTTTGAATTTTAACGCCCAAAAAATACAGTTACAAAAGTCATATAAATTATTTCAAAATTATCTGTCATTCAAGAAACATATTTTTACCATTTTTTATAGCCATTTTAATCAATTTTGCAGCCAATTTTAATTTTTCTTCTGCAAAATCGGCAATAACTTTACCAATTAATTCATAATTTGTTGGAATCATTGTCAAATTTGTTAATACTTTTAAACATAAATCATGAATTATTTCAGCTTCTGCAGATTTAAATTCGCCAAGACAAATAATTTCTATTGCTGGATTCATATTGTTTAAACTGCTTTTTGTTAGAAGTTTATCTTCGGTATATTCCTGTAAAAATTTGGGAAGTGATAAAAAGATAAATTGTTCATTATCGGAGATGAAAATTTTGGGGATTTAAAAGAGGCGGACGTTTTGATTCAGTTTCGAAATCTTGGATATTAGTGATTTTCAGGCAAACTGAGAGTCTTGAAACGAAAATGACCCTTTTTAAATTTTTTTATCAAAAAAGATACATTTTCGTTTCAAGACTCTCCGTTTGCCTGAAAATCACGAATATCCAAGATTTCGAAACTGCATCAAAACGTCCGTCTCCTTTAATATTTTTGAAGCTTCGTTTTAGAACTGAAATTGTCATGAACTGACGTTCATGATTCTTTTTTTTGTAAACGTTCATTTTTACTATTGTTGATTCATGCAAATGAGCGGCAAAGGTTTGCTCATTTGCTTTTCCTTTTTGTACAATTTTCATTGTTAACGTAAAAATTTCCGCGATTGCGGTCGGCCGACTGTTTTGTGCAATGGAAAGAAATAAACTTATTTTATCGTAAACTCGCTTTCGCGATAGAAATATTAGGGATATATTTTTTTGGGCAAATTAAAGGAATATTTCTTAAAATTTAGTTCTTTGAAAGATTATTGCCTCAAAATTCTATCACCAAAAATCCGATGAAAATCCGCAAAATTGAAATTTCTCCAATCGTGAATTTTTTATTCAGAAATAAATTACTTGTTCCATAATATTCTTTAATGCAAAACAAACATGATCAAAAATATTTAAATTTGCATTCGTTTTTCCCTGACATAAATGTTCCATGATATCGCTGCCAATTTTATCGGAATATTGTATCAGTGGATTATCGCTGATTTCAATGTGAAAGATTTTTAATAAATCAACAAATGTTTCACCAAATTTTTCTTTTACACATTTCCGAAAAATTTCTTTTAATCGAATAAAAGGAGAAAATCGAAGAATATAAACGTATTTTATCTTTTCAAGTTCATTTTGGAAATCTGATGCAACATTTGAGGCATTTTTAATCATTGAACAAAGCTGATATTTTACATCTTCCAAAGTTATATTACTTTGATTGTTTTCAAATAAGCTAAAAACTAATTTAATTAGTGAAAGAAAAATCAAAATTTTACTTGTAATATTTTTCTTTTGAAGCTGTTAAATCTTCTGACGACTGCTTTTCAAGGATCTTTTCTACCGTCCAAGCCATTTGTAAAAAAATATTTTTTTGAAGAGATAAAATATTTGATTTTTTTTATTTACGCAAAAATATTTGTCAAGTTATTTGTTTTCATAAAAATAAAAATTGATTGATTCAAATTTGAGTTAAAAAACTCGCTCCTTTTTTTTAAAAAAAAGAAAAGAATCATGCAACCTTGAAAAAAATGTTGTTTCGGAGGAACGCCTTTAAAATACATTTATAAAGAAGAAGAAAACGACAACGACAGATGCCATAATTATTATTATCGGGTTTTTTTTCCAGGAATGAAAACATAAAACGGCAAAACACAGGTAAAACGAAAACAGTTGGCATAATTGAAACCGTAAAAAAAGAGAAAAACAATCGAATTGTGTTTAGCAGTGAACGGAATGAAAGACTATTTTCAAGCAGGAATGTGCACCGTTTTTTCAAAGCTGTGCAATAAACATAATTCTGGTACCAAAAAATGCAGAATCTTAATATTAATACAAATTGGTTAAAAAAAGAGATAATTCGAGGAAAAACAGATGATAAAAGTATTGTGAATCCAAATGGAGAACGATTTGAATATTTTCATCAAGTAATGCAAAATGGGCGAAAAGAATATTTAATTACAACTCAAAATATGGGAGGATTTCGATCTAATGAAGATTATATTCCACAGAATGTAAATCGTATCAAATATAATTTTCCGAAATTTACTGTAAGTATATTTTCAGTATTTGTCTTTTAAATATTAATGTTTTAAATTTTTAGATTAAAAGAAGTTTAAAAAATGATGAAAGTGGAAAAGTTACCATTCGTGTTTGTACAAATGATCCAAATATATCTTTGAAAATAAAAATCTGTCGTGAACATCAATCATTTTTTGTTGAACATTTATTTGAAAAGAAAATTACTCGATGCACAAATTCAGAATTTTTATGTGAACATTTACATGAATAGATAAAACTATTTTTTTGTATATTTTTTTGTAAATTATTGCTTTTGTTGTTTTTTGTTATCAATTGATACAATTATTTTTTTGATATATCCAAAATGAATTCAGATGTTATATTTGGTACAGTATTTTCAATCAACTAAAAACAGCGTTTGGCGAAATTTAAGTCTATGTAAAAAAAATTTTATCTATTACCGTAATCTACGGTGATAACCTTGTAACATTGATCGAAATTTTAATCTCTTCGTTTTTGCTTCAATTTTGATACTCCAAATTTTTGATAATAAAAATGAAGTAATTTATTCAAAAATAACAAACAAAATCAAATACAAACAATTTTATAATTTTTTATACCAAAATCGAGCTTTGCAATCTTCTGAACATGTAATAAATGCTGGAGAAGTTTTGGAATGTACAAAATCACGGATCGGTGCAGTATGTCCTAAACAAGGAAATAATGAAACAACATAAAAACCATTAAAAATATATTACCTAAAGCTAATAGCCTTTTTCGATCACCAGTTCTTGAAGCCCATGTACATAAGCTTCCAGATTTATCATCAGGTAATAAAACTAAAAATAAAAAATTTTTCAAAACAAATGTTTGATTTTTTAAACATACCGTAATCTTCATTATGATTAAATGAAGCTGGAGCAGAATAATCACTAAAACCAGATCCTCCAGCACCAGTATATGCAACAATGCAACGATTTGTTGAAAGTTCCCATAATTTTACAGAGCAATCTGTTCCCGTTGTTAAAACATATTTTGCATTTCGAGTAAATTTTGCAGATCTTATTGGAATACCATCATGTGCACGAGTAAAAGTTTGAACACATCGATTTGAAATACCATCCCAAATTTTTACATCGCCATCCAAGGAACCACTTACAGCAAGCTTTGCATTATCGGCATAACAAACATCTACAACAGCACGTTCATGTTGATCTGCAGGATTTGATGAGACATAACATTGTTGAGTTTCAATATTATATAATCGTAAAGTTGGATGATCAACTGCAACAAGTAAAAATTCTCCACCAGGATGTACAGCAAATGCTAAAATAGATACAA